>VDFB02330606.1:0-48038 GCA_007258455.2 Sequoia sempervirens | reverse complement strand
TTTTCTTCCACATGACACAAAGACACCACCTTTATCAACAGTCTCCATGAATGATCTTAGCAAGTAGCTAGAAGTGTCTCCAGGCCGCTATCTAAACATAAATAATAAGCTACCTCAATCTCAACAAACTGCCTTAGTCACAATGTTGCAAGATCAACAAAGAGCATTTGCATGGAACTATGGGGATATGAAGGGAATCGATCCTCAACTCTGTAATCATAGGATCTACATTAAGGAAGACTGTTCACCTATTAGGCAGCCTCAAATAAGGATAAATCCAACACTCAAGGAAATAGTTAAAAATGAGCTCCAAAAATTGCTTGATGTTGGTTTTATCTACTCCATTTTAGAAAGTCAATGGGTATCCCCATTGGTGATTGTTCCCAAAAAAGGTGAAAAATGGAGATTTTGTGTAGACTACAGGGAGTTGAACACAACAACTAAAAAGGATCACTTTCCACTGCCATTTGTGGACCAAGTGCTAGACACATTGTTTGGTAAAAAGTATTTCTCCTTTTTGGATGGATATAGTGGGTATAATCAAATTAAAATTGCCCATAAGGATCAAGATAAAACAACTTTTACCAGTCCATGGGGGACTTTTACCTATTTTGTCTTACCTTTTGGCCTATGCAATGCACTTGCAACATTTCAAAGGGTAGTGATTAGTATTTTTGTTGACATTTCTCATGATTCTATGGAAATCTACATGGATGAATTCACCACTTATGGAGTTACTTATGAAGAAGCATTAGAAAATTTGGAGAAGGTGTTGAAAAGATGTAAGGAGCATAATTTGTCCTTGAATAGTGAAAAGTGTTTTATGATGATATAAGAGGGAATTGTTTTAGGCCATCATATCTCTTAGGCAGGAATTTAGGTTGAGGCTGCAAAAATAGAAGTCATTCTAAATTTGCAAACACCTATGAAACAAAAGGATGTTAGAAGCTTCCTAGGACATGTTGGATATTACAGAAGATTTATCAAAGATTTAGCAAAATAGCTAGTCCATTATATGCCTTATTAACTAAGGATTCTAAATTTAACTGGACCGAGGCCTGTGACAAATCTTTCCTGCAACTTAAGAACTTACTTACTCAGGCACATGTTCTTCAAGGATTGAAATGGAGTCTGCCTTTTCATATCCAGACAGATGCTTTTGATTATGCCATAGGGGCAGTTCTAGGATAGAAAGAGAACTCCATAGAGCATGCCATATATTTCATTAGCAAAAACCTTCAAGGCCCTAAATTAAACTATACTGTCACAGAGAAAGAATTGCTAGCAGTTGTGTATGCCTTGAACAAGTTTCGACATTATGTCACTAGTTACCAAATATTTTTCCATACAAATCATGCAATAATAAGGTACCTCATGAATAAGCCTACCATATCTGGTAGATTAGCAAGATGGCTCCTATTGTTTTAGGAATTTGACATCACAGTTATTGATAAGCTAGGTCGGGGTAATGTGGTGGCTGATTTCTTATCAAGGCTTCAAACAACTACACTTGCCACCCCTGAGGTAATTGATGATAGCTTTCCTGATGAACATCTATTTTCTATTGCTGTTCAAACTCCATGGTATGTAGATATTGCAAATTATCTAGCAGCCAACAAGATCCCAGCTCACTTCTTACCAAAGGAAAGACAATTGTTGATAGAGAAAAGTTTTAACTTTTCATGGATTGTAGACTGTTTATTTTACATAGGACCTGATCAAGTCATGAGAAGATGTGTTAGGGAAGATGAGACCTATGACATTTTGCATGCCTATCATGATGAGCCAAGCAGTGGGCACTTTGCAGCCAAGAGAACATCTATGAAAGTGCTGGCTACAAGATACCATTGGCCCACACTACATAAAGATGTAGCAGCCTACACCAGAAAATGTGACAGATGTCAACACATGGGGAGACCAACAAGGTCCGATGAAATGCCCCCGTATCCTCAAATGGTAGTTAGTCCCTTTGAAAAGTGGGGCATGGATTTTTTTGGGCCTATTGATCCTCCATCTAATGGGAAATCATATATTTTGGTTTGTACTGATTATGTAACTAAGTGGGTGGAAATGAAAGTAATGACACATGCCCATGACAATAAGGTTGCTGAGTTCCTGTATGAGCATATTTTTACTTAGTTTGGAGTCCCAAGGGAACTTGTTACTGATCAAGGAGCTCAGTTTACATCCAACTTAATCACTACATTGATGAATGATTACAAGATCAGGCATAGAAAGTCTGGCCCCTACCACCCTCAAGCCAATGGTTAGGCAAAGGTTTCAAATAGAGAAATTGAGGCAATCCTTACTAAGATAGTACAATTACACAAGAAGGATTGGAGTATCCACCATCCTTAAGCAGTTTGGGCCTATAGGACAACATGGAAAACAACTACAGGGTTCACTCCTTTTGAGTTACTCTATGGAAAAAATGCCATATTGCCAATAGAGTTTAAGCATAAAACCTTAAGGACTTCTCTCCAGCTCAACATTCATATTTCAGAAGCCCAAAAGGATTGCCTCCTACAGCTGAATGCATTGGATGAGATAAGGAAAGCTGCCCTACAACATACTGAAACTATACAATAGTAACAGAAAAAATGGCATGACCACCATATCAGAACTAAGCAATTTTCTGTTAGTGATTGGGCACTGCTTTATGACTCCAGGTACAAAGAAAATCAAGGTAAACTAACCACGTGATGGCTTGGTCCATATGAAATATAAACTGTATTTGATAATGGTTCAGTTTAATTAGTTACAATAGACCCTGTCTGATTCAAGCTATTGGTTAATGGACAACATCTTAGGTTGTATCATAAGCCAAAGTCTAAAGAAGAATTTATGAAGAAGTTTGTTCTAGATACAACCACTGATCTTCTTGTAGCAAAAGGCTTCGACCTTTCTCCTATAGCTTCACTTTAATTCTATTATGCATGCTCATAATAAAGGTTTCCTTTTTAAGGAAGCCATTTTCTTTGTTTTTCATCCATTGCCACCATTCATTTTCTCTTCTTCCACATCACCCATCCATGTCATCCATCCATACCACCCTCATTTATGATTTCAACTTCCAGTTGTCATTTCATGCTAAAGCTATGATCTTTCCTAGCATGTACAAGCATTTATTACAAGGTACATAATATCTTTTATTGTCACATCATTTATTTATTTCATTTATTCATTAATTGCAATGCACCTATCAGTCATCATTACCAGTTCGCCGCCTATCCTTTAGCACATGTGTGGAAACATGTCAAATTTCAAGTAGGGGGTGGGGATAATCCATTTGTACTTTTTCTTATGCCGTTGTCACAACTGCCAAGATCTTTTTTTTTATTATTTTCTTGTACTTACCAAAAATATTGCATGTTTCCATCCTAAACACCAATTAACTTCTTGATTTGAATATTTTGCAACAATCAATTCATGCAATTATTTTGTGTCACTCTTGGAAAAGTAAAGAAAAGTGACAGCAGGGCAGAAAGAAGTTTGGCAAGAAGAAGTTTTTCAAATTTTCAAAAGAAGCTCAAATTTCAAGAATCTCAGCAGGATAATTTGTGAATATGGGTGGCCAATTAGTAAGACATGAGCCTACAACTCATGACCATTTGACGAACAATCCTCATTCATGCATTCAGTAATTACGAATGGATGAATTATTTTATGAGGATAGATTCCTTTAATGAAGAAGTTGCAGGTGAGCTTTTGAGAACTCTTTCAGAAGGAGAAGCTACAGCATGGCATCTAACAGTAGCTATTACAGAAGAGCGGATTGCAGAAGTACTTGGGCTTCCAACGGTAGGAGAAAATTTTCCCTTAGGAAGGGATGTTGTCTTTGCTAGGGTAGAGTTCACAATACCAATAGATGGACCCTTGGAGGTTCCCAAATAAGGATGCAAACGGGTATCACTGCCTCCTCCATACCCAAAATATGCCAACTTCATAATCAGGTACTTGACCTGTGAGGGACGTTTTTCCTATTTTCATTCTTATCATTTTGAACTATTGAGTCATATGAGGCACGGTTTAGCTATCAATGTTCCAATTTTTTTGTTAAACCTTTTGCAACAATGTGCCCATGAAACCCAGAAGGGTAGGAACAACTCTATTGCCCATCATGCCCTCATTAAATTTTTGATTGAGTGTTCCCTGAGGGATGTATCACCCTTTTCTTGGAAAGAATTTTTTTCCCAGAAGGGCTTACAACTTCCAGAGCCTCCTAGAGCGCTCCCTGCTGAGCATAAGAAAAAGAAAAGGAGAGCAGAATCTACAAGTAGGGAAGCCGAGCAAGAATCATTGCTCCTATAGCACCTACTCCTACAACCTCCTTACCAAACCCCCTACCCAAGTATGAACCAGGTTTTCTAGTAGGAAAAAAAAGGGAAAATGAAGGTCAGAGAGTCATCTAGGGCAGAACAAACCCTAGAATCTGACCCTCCTATTCAAAAGAGAAAACGATCTACTCCTGCAACATCTTCCCCTGTAACAGTTTCACCATCATCTTCTCTTATTGAGTCTGAATCTCCTAGGTGGGATAGAAAGAGGAAAGCCACAAAAGTATCTTCTGCAACATTGCCAAAAAGAGCTTCAACAAGGAAGCAACATAAATTTACCTCCACCCCCGCTTAGCCAGATATTATACTAATTTCTAAGGAATCTGAAGAATGTAGTCTTGGTGTTTCTCATGATGTATCTGAGAATGTTGAACAAAGTCCATTTGTTATTTTCAAGGAAGTGCAAACTGAGACAATGGAAGTTGAAGAAACACAACAAGGTAATAATGGAAGGGGGATGCCAAGTCTTGATGACTTGACCAAAGCAGTTAGAAAAGTTTCATAAGAAGCACAATCTCTTCTTGTGTAGCAATAGGAAACCATCCTGTAGCAAGAAGAAGATCAATTTGGATAATCTGAAGTGTCCAATGAAACTCCATTACCCCCTGGAACCTGTAAAGCATTGGTTGTCTATAAAAGGACATTGTTGATTGAGTATTTGGAATATCTCAAGACTACATGGAGGCCTATCACATTCCAAACTTTGAGTTTCTGCCATTTGGCTAAAACTCAAATTCAACAAAGCCTTTGGGAGAAAGAAAAGAAGAAATTGAAAAGAGAAATTAAAAAACCAAAAATAAGAGATTCAAGAAATGAAGAAGAAAATGGATGAAATGATGAAGATAACTAGCAAGATTATGGAATGTAGACCACCGCCTAGGGTATATGCCATGTGTCTTAAAGAACAATTTCTTTGGTTTCAATTAATGAGAATTTCAAAAAAATTGGATCTTGTTATTTATATAGCCAAGGAATTCTATGATGCATACCAAGTAGCACCTAATTAGCTGAAAAATTCCTTATGTGAATTTTATTTGCATGGTTTGATAATTCCCTCTGAAACAGAGTGGAATCCACTTCTCTATATTGGTGATATTCATTTGAGGTCACTCATGTCCTGGGCAGCCAATGAAACTAATTATGGAAAACAATTAGAGGCTTATGAAGAGGCTGAAAGAAATTAACCTATACCATTGCGACCTGGAATTTTAGATCCCCACACAATTTTGAGAACTTGGCTTCATGTTGCGTAAGGATTCAATGATCAGACGGTAAAAATGAAAATATTTGATATCAAGAAATAGTTATATGATGAATTCAAAGACCAACCATATTTGTTTTGGAAGCTTGCATCTTCTAGGATTGAGACAAGATGGGAAAAAATGACTTGGTCTAAGGAAGTCTGAGCCTCATAACCCTTTGAATTTTAAGGCAGCCATTGGAAGAATAGAGAAGTACATGCAGCTTGGTCTACATAAAAGGTTTGAGTTGTGGCTACCATTGAAATTTCGACTGCCAATTTTGATATAGCCACTTTAACCCTATCGGGCTGCAGATGTTAATAAGGATACAAAAACCCGCAGTTATGAGAGATGGCAAAACTTCAGAGGTTTCTACTACAAGTTCAAGACTTCATTGTAGGGCCATACTGCTCCTACTGATCTCAAAGAAACAACCAGAAAGCTTAATGTTGGAGGACCATCATTAGGATAAGTAGGGGGCAAATGATGAGCTTGAAATATGCTCATGATTTGAATATTATAATGTATTTTTAATACCCTTACTCTTATTGCTAATGGTTGTTTTAACTCTTTGATTAAAGAATTTTTATTCAAAATCGGGTAGAATCCTATAGCCACACATTCCTATATTCTTGCAGCTTAATATCTGTATGTGTCTATATTAATTACCCTGTTTGACCTCCCAAATGACTGATATAATGCATGTGGTTTTTGAATAATGAAATAGATTTAATGTGTGATTAATGAATGTGTATCGTGTTGTTTTCCATGCATGCTTTCTTTTCTCTTATGTTGCCTTGTGCATCACAGGTTGTTGAAGGAAGCATGAACGAGTCAAGCGTAGTGGATCTCGACCCTGCAGTAAAGTCCATTTCCAACATGGCATCAAGGAATTTGTTCCAGAAAAGACTCTCTGACCAGGTCATTGGGAAGAAATCTAAATGATCATTAATCTAGGAAGAGTGGAATGCTAAATTCTCTCCAATTCGTGTTGAACAGTTATGCTTTCATGAGAAATTTGTTCCTCGATTTCAGGATGTATTCATGTCCACGTCTTTCTCTGTTAAGTTAGGTAGTTAGTTTCTTTTCAAATATAAATAAGTGTTCCTCCTGCGTGAGTGAACAACATAGAGTATGTAAGAATTAGTATTTTAATAAGAAACAATGCTTTGTTAGTTTTCTTACAGGCAGAATAATCAATGTATTTCCTGGTCTATGAATAAAAGCTGATGAATTTTGGAGTTCAATACTTGCATAAAATATTTGATGCTTGCTAAGGGGGCCCACTTAGTGAGTATTTTTAGTTAGTTGTTTATTTCCTATTGATTATAAGTTAGATTTCATTCTTAAAAAGTTTCAGCACAAACTCAATCTTATATTGTTTCTGCAGCATCTGGAATCCATCCCTATGTTTGTTCCTGCAACATAAGGCCAGTTCATAGTTTTTTCCGTAGAAATAGTTGACATGATTTATGTTTTGATTAAGCTATGAAGACTTTGCATTACATTCTTGCAGCATAGGTAGAATTCCTTTCAAGCATTTATTTTTGGCAAATCATGGCTGAAACTAATTCTTAGTGCACATACAGTGCCGCTCCATTTCAAGTATACATTCCCTGGTTTGACAAAATAAATGAACGACCATAAGAAGATGTTAGTCACCTGTTGGAATGTCCAATTCCTAGGTTAGGATTTTTCATGAATTTATATCCTTTTGTGGAGTCTAACAATGAGTGTAGGAAGAAACTATATGACTTTAGCATACCAAATGCAAACTTCACAAAAGAAAATAAAAAATAGGGTAATATATTCATACCATGCAATGTAGCACAAAAAAATAGAAGGATGTATGGTTCTTAGACTTAGGTTGCAACAATCACATGAACAAGAACCTATAAATTTTCTCAAGTTTAGATCAAAATGTAAAATTTGATGTCACATTGGGTAATGACAATGAAGTATTGGTTATGGGTAAAGGAAACATCAACATTCTAACTAAACAAAGGGAGAAGAAGTATATTTTAGATGTGTATTTTGTGCCTGGTCTAAAACACAATCTAATGAGCATTGGAAAACTTGTTCAAAAGGCATATAAAGTTTTCATTAAAAATATAGAATGCATTTTTTTGGATAATTTCCAAGTAACCAACTCATTGCATAGTCAAAATGATAAGTAATGAAATGTTTATGCTAAATATTAAGTCATATTTAAAGGTGAGAAAAAAAATCTCTATAAAAAATATTGGTGCATATGTGAGGGGACTGGTGGTAGGGTTTCATTGGCTGGCTATGGAGGAGAATCAACCCTTTTCCATATTCAATCATTATTCCTTTTGGTGTACAACATTCTCATTTTGTGCCTAGTGGTATTCTCATTTACTCTATTTTCCATAGGTGTGATGGGGGAATCCCTCTAGTCGATCCACTTGCAGGATCCCACATGTGTGGCCTCTTGGAGTTAACTCAAAATGATGGGCATGGATACAAATCCCCTAGACAGTTCTATTAACTAGACTTCCAAAGCATATGAAAATAATGTGCCTCCCAAATCTTTGAGAGACATTATTGTAGGAGAATGAAGTCAACTTTCATAGGGTGCCAAATATTTTCTCAAGGGAGTTGGTGAATTTGAGGAAGATGGAGGGGAGGAAAAAGGTAAGCACCTTTGATTTTCTCCTTTGAAGGCTATGTTGATTCCTAATAAAACCCTAGATGAAGCAATTGCTGAAGAAGATGGTAGGCTTTTGAAAATTGCTATATTTTTTATTGTCATCGATACCAGTAGCATTCCAACAAGGAAATAGATGGAGGAATGGTTCCATGATATTTGGGAAAATAAATTAGGGTTTCAATTTTACTACTGTCCTATGGTGAAAAAGGGATTGTATGTCATTTTATTTAACAACATAAATCATAAGATGAGATAATAAAAAATAGTTTTGGAATGTTGGGAAAGTAATCTTCCATGCTCTAGCATGGCTTCCTAAGGTATTAGAAGAGGAGGTATTGGCACTCTCTAGCCCTAGATGGTTGGTTATTAAACATGTTCCTCCCTGTCTTTGGAAATTTTTTTTGCTTCTCTTGGAACCATATGGAAATATGCTAAAAATAGATGGTACCAAAGCCCATCTCTCGCATTCTGATGCATGGGCCTTGGTATCCCTATCTCTAGGGGTGGATCTTTTAGAGATTTTGGAAATAAAACTGAAAACTAGTCATGTATTTTGTGAATTAGAAACTCTAGGTGGGATTAATGCTTGTTATTTAGGTAGACGAGAAGGCCACATCAGAAGAAATTTCCAATTAATAAGGAATAAACCTAACAATAATTTAGCCTTTGGTAGAAATAGTAGAAATGAAATGCAACCCTTGACAATGGATGGGTGGGCAAAAGGAAGTGAAAGAACTATGGAATGTAGTCCTACTCTGGAGGAATTAGATAAGAGATACTCCCCCTAAAACCCTAAAAATAATAATAAGATAAAAAATGATTCACCTCAGTAGGTGAATGTGGAAGCAACCAAAACTAACAAAGATGACTTCTGGGTGGAGGATAGCTTGACATCTTTAATCCAATAAATTTATAATAGTATGGTGAATGGGATCTTAGAGAGAAAGAAATTATGAAAGAAAGGAAGGACTTTGAACCTTCCCAATAAATGAGTTCAAATGAACCAGTAAATAATGTCAAATTAAATGCACAACAACTGGCTCTACAAAAAATAAGGAAATCATCGAAAACTAAGGAGAATAATTTAAAACCAACCAAAGAGATTTACTCCTTTGACTCTAAATATTTTAAGATAGTATAGTGGAATCCCAAAATGATGGTTTCCCGTTAGAAACAAGAGGGGAGGAGCCAATACATACTACTATGCAAAGCAAGACCCTAGTACCTGTAAAACACAAAGAACACACACATTAGAAGATTGAAATGCAAGTTAGAATCTAAGTTCCCAGTGAAATCCATTTACAAAGTTTAAATTAGAAAATGAGATGAAGAACACAATAAGAAAAAAATAAAGAAAGATCAAATCCTAATTAAACAAGCAAACTCTTGATCCCATGGGGGAATTGGTGCCAATTTGATGTGAAAATTGGCCCTTTCCCAACTCCTATGATGCAAGTTTGATCAGTGATGAAGAGTGATCCACTTTCTTGATGATTGAAGTGTGCTCCAAGATGAAAATATACATAACATAGCTAAGATTGGATAAAAATGGATGAGAATTTCCATGGATTTGAGTATAATAACTTTGCTCAAATTATGGATGCTAAAATGAGAAATGGAGCCTCTTATTTATAGAATGACAAGTTGTAGAAATACCCAAAATGGAGTAATGTGGGACTAACTTTCAACCAAAGGTGTCACTTGTCAAGATATGAATGGATGAAGGATGTACACATTTTGATGAATGTTCCCATAAATGGAATATTTGAAATTTGAAAATGTTGAAATGACAAGGTCGAGGGAGAGTCAAATGGAGTAATGGCCACTTGGCTCAATGCAAAAGGACTTGTAAGATGAAATAAATGTCTTGTTTGAAGGACTAAGTCCACTTGGATTTGAATTCAAATTTGAAGGAATATTCTCTATTATTCCATGTTGAGAGAAAACAGGGATTTAATAAATGAATTAAATGTATTTTCATGTGCAATTAGAAAAAGCTAGAGCACGGGACATGAATTAGGATTAAATTAATCAAAGGTTAATTAATTTAATGAAGGATTAGATGATGTGACAAATTTTACTTAGATTTATGGGTTGATTTAAATCAAATATGAGAAGAATATGATAAAAGGATTAATTAAATAAGGATTTTGGATTTATTTAATTAAAGGAGCTGAAGTTAAATTAAATCAAATAAGGTTTTAATTTATTTAATTTAATGAGATAGAATTTAGGGATTTAATCAAATAAAATTCATTATTTAATTAAATAGGGATAATTAGATCAAGCTGATTGATTTAATTAACAAGAAAGAATGACTTAATCAGATAAATGATTTATTTAATTAAGAGAGGAAGATTGATGAATTTAATCAAATAAGGGTATTCGATTAAATGGTTAGACTGAGGGATGATTTAGGATAAAATGGTGTTAGTAGTTGGGATCAGATGTGCAATGTCAATCAGTACATTTTCCATGTCTACAACTACTAGAATTTAAGTTGATTCTTTAGAGAAAGAGGTTTGTCCTCAAGATTCTGAAATGGATCTAGAGGGAGTACAATTTGATGGAATTGATGTGCATCTCGAAGACCTACATTCAAATGGTTTGGAGGGTGGAATAGAACCACATGTTTCCCTCAACACTATGTATTTTGTGAATGGTAATGAAAAAGTGGATGAAATACTGGTCCCTAATCTACCAATGAATCCTTCTAAAACCTTTAGTGGATTTGTAAGTTTAGATGTATTTACATCCTAATCAGGCATGGATTCTACAAATGACCTAGGGATGTTCTCTACTAAGGAGACCACTGATGGGGAGGAGACTCCCATGGAGGTCATAATAAAAAAGATCCATAGGTATAGAAAGAAGAAAGGGATGGATAATATTAAACTCCCCTAGATAAAGACCCCAATTAGCTCCCAAAGGACAAAAGAAAGAAACTCAATGGGGTTGTCTTGCCTCCCATTGCTAAAATAATGGAAGTAGAGAATAGGCTCCCCAAATTATTTGATCATTCCAAATGTGATAAGGGGCCCCCACCTAATGAACAAACATAATGGACCATGCTAATTGCATCTCCTGGAATGTGAGGGATCTTGAAAGCCTAGATAGGAAACATGTTGCTAGAAGGTTCCTATCACAAAAGAAGGAAAAGGACTTTGTCCTATTGCATGAGGTTAAAGCCATTGACTTCATCCTAGAAACTAGTCTAAAGGTGATATAGAAAGAAACAACCTAGTTTGTTAGCAAACATGAAAAGGGAAAAAGGGGGGCTTTAATTATGATGGAAAATAATTCTAGAGTCAGTTTGTTGGCAGCTATGGAACCTCCCCTTGCAACTAGGCTATCTGGGTGATTATTAGGAAGAAAGAAAGCTACTTTGGGATTTTATCAATGTATTCCCCTAATGACTATAAGGATTATATCAGTCTTTGGAATTGGCTTTACAATTTGCAAGATATCCCCTTGATAATTGGGGGAACTTTAACTTTTTTGAGAGAGGGGAAGAAAAGTGAGGTGTATTAAGGTAGGATTGGAATGGAAATGAGAGATATTATTGGCTAAGAATGAAATATAAATTAAAAATTGAAGACCCCATTGAAGGGAAAAAGAAAGACTACAAAATCATTTGGTTTACATGGTGTAATTTTTAGAAAAGTGGTAGGAGAATCTATTGTAGGCTTGAAAAATTCTACATGAGTAAGGCCTTGTTCTCAGCCATTCCAATGAAAGAGGGTTGTAAGGTTGAAGTGACTTTGTACTTCTTATTTGATCATCACCCAATAAGGGCCAATTTCTATTACAAGGAAGGTGTGGAAAAAGTTACTATAAATAATAATGGTTTCTTCTTGAATACCAACATCCTTAAGGACAAAGACTATATAAATGTCGTAATATCCCTCATGCTAATCAACAAGTGGTTGCACCAAAACTTATCCCCCATTGAAAGATGGGATTTGAATACAGAAGGATGGAAAATCTTGTTCCAAACAATTGGAAAGAAGAGAGCCAAAGATAATATGAGGGAGACTCTCCTTTAGGATAAACTTCTCCAAGTAAAAAAAGAAGTGTAGGTGAACCCCACTGATGAATGAATTACAAATAGGTTGGTTATGGCCAAAAATAGCCTGAGGAGGATTAAAAACAACAAAATATAGGGTCTAAAAGTAAGATAGATAAAATGAACTATCTAGAGAATTGAGATAAAGGCACAAAATCCTTCTTCAGATATATTAAGGAGAAGCAAGCAAGAGAAAATATTGATCAAACTACTATAAATGATACCACCTTGGTAAATCAAGATGAGATAAGAGAGAAATTCTTTCATTTTTACAAGAAATTCTTCTCTCTTGAAGGTGGTAGTGAGGCTAATTCTAAGGCCAGGGAGTACATAAAGAAATTTGTTCCAAAGAGGATTAGTAAAGATATGAAAATAGAATTGGGGAAAGAGATCTCCTAAGAGGAAGTTAGAAAATCCATACTCTTCCTCAAAGATGACAAATCTCCAGGTGTAGATTGCCTCCCTACAAAATTCCACAAAGCCTTTTTGGATTGGGTGTGTGAAGACCTATTTCTTGTATACAAGGAAGCTATTAAAAGAGGATAACTTGGTAGGGAAATCAATAAGGGAATTATTAAACTAATTCCAAAACATGGGGATAAATCCTTAGTTAAAAATTGGAGACCTATTACCCTACTCAATACTTCCTATAAGGTTTTGGAAAAAATACTTGCAGATAGGGTGGCTCTCATCCGTTCTTCTATCATAAAATCTACACAGACAAGCTTCATTAAGGGGTGATACATATTGGAAAATCTTATCACTAGTTGGGAAGCGATGAATTGGGTGAAGTAAACAAAATAGGAAGTTGCAATGCTTCTACTTGATTTTGAAAAGGCATATGATAGAATTGAGTGGGACTTTGTACTTTTGGTCTTGAAGGCCTTTAGGTTTCCTAGGCCCTTTTTTTATATGGTCAAAACCCTCTTTCATGATGCAACTACTCAGGTAGAAGTCAATGGGATTCTTACCCAATAAATCCCCATTGAAAGATCCATAAGATAGGGATGCCCACTTGTACTAGGATTATTTGTAATAGCTTTAGATCCATTGCATTATGTTTTAAGGGAAAACTCAACAATTCCAATGGTAAAGAACATCATCGTACGAGATAAAATGATCTCCTAAATCTACAATGTTTCAATGACACCTCAATTCTTATGAACCTAGACAAGGATAATCTTGCAAACCTAATGGGGAAACTAGATATCTTATGTCTAGCCTTGGGGAAAAAGTTTCCCCTAGAAAATTTTTCCTTTTAGGGTGGAAAGATGAACCACTAGATTGGGTTAATAAATTTGGACTTCGGTGGGGTGGACACCAAAAGTAGGTAAGATATTTGGGTATCCCCTAAGTTGTGGATCCCAATGTAAAGGAGATGTGACTTTTGATAAGGGAAAAGATAGAAAAAAATAGCTAAGTGGAACAGACAATTTCTATCCTTGGCTAGTAGGTTTCAAGCCTATCAAAAGATTCTTTCATCATACATCATATACTTTGCTCTGTTTGGTTTTATTCATACTAGATTAATGATATTAAAAAAAGGACAAGATCCTTCTTGTGGTTTGATGGTAAAGGCAAGAGGAAAAGGCACTCGGTGAAATGGGAATGGTGCATTATTAAAAAACTTAAGGGAGGCCTAGGGCTAAAAGATCCGAGGTTGCAAGGTATTGCCTTGGTTGTGAAGTGGGTGATTGGAGCATTGGAAGGAGGGGAGCCTTGGAAGGTGTTAATTAGAAAAATATCCTCAGTGTTGTCCCCAAACATGCAAAAACATGGAAATATCTTCTACTTAGTGATATTCTAAGTAGTGAATGGACTATTTCACTTGTAGGTTCCAATGTCTTTAGAACCATTTGGAAAGCCTATGAAATAATGAAAAAGTACCTAGTGAACTTCCACTTCACGAAAAGTGATAATAGGATTATCTAGATCAATAGGTCAATAGGGTGGAATTTAAAACATAAAGGGAAACCACTTGCATTATTCCAAGGCTGCTCAACAAGAGGTTGGGCCCATAAAGGAATTCAATTAGTCAAGGATATTCTGAAGGATGGTAAATTAAAATATTGGAATGACTTGAGCTTTGAGTTCAATATTCCTCAAAGCAATTGGAGGACCTACATAGTCATAAGGGAAGCCTAAAATAAGATAAAATTCTTAGTGGAAACTAAAAATGACATTTCTCAATTTAAAGAATTCCAATGGAAAAATTACAATAATATAATGAAAACTAAAGCTAAAGAAATGTACTCCATGTTAATAGAAAAAGTTGATTTAACATACCATTTGAACCTAACTTGGAAACTTAATTTGAACAAAAATTAGTGGCAAAATATTTTCCAGAATAACTAGTGTAAATAGGTGGAGGCAAAGAAATGCTATTTTAGATGGCTTCTAATAATCTAGAAACTCTCCTTCAAGAGTAAATTGGATGACATTTATATATGTAGATTATGTAGAATACCTAAGACAATCAACCACATTTTCTTTGATTGCACTTTTGCTAAAGAAATCTAGAAGTTGTTATGTAATGAGAAAAATATTTAGGGAAACAATGGTCAACCCTTCTTTGAAAAGATCTTATTTAATCACAATGTAAAAATGGGGAAAATTTTTGCTCTATTTTGGATTTTCCTTTCATCTGACATATTTTGGGCCATTTGGAGAGAAAGGAATGAAGAAATGTTTCAAGGAAGGAAGAGGGTGCTTACTTTGAAACTCTTGAAGGGAAAATTCTGGAAGTACCTGGAGAATAGAGAAATAACAATTGGTATTCTTGAGGCTAGGTATGGAAATATGTGGCCTGAAGGACACCTCGAGGTGGATTTTTTCTTAAGATCTCTACAAAAATTTTAGATGGACCTCTAAGAGGGATAGCAAAATAAACTAGACAAGGCTTAGCACAAGGAGGGACACACGGGAAGGCCTTCTGTAGAAGAAATGGCAGTATCAAAGGCACTGGTAGCAATGAAAGTTGGTAATAGGATAGGGTAAAGCAAAATGAAGGACAACAACCATGTTTTGTATCCTTTTCTTTTGTGATCTCTAGTAGATATGTGTTTAGGATAATAGAATATACTTGTAAAGATACTATATAATACAACTAATGTAATTAATGGTAATATAATTTGATGTAACTGATGGTAACAGACTTGGCTTTTGCAACTCCATTTTGATCTCATGTAATATGGTATAAACTGTTGATATTTTGTAATGAGGGGTTGTCTAGGAGCTATCATTTTGATGAATATTTGTTAAATGTAATCTATATATGCTTCTTCCACTATACTTAACATAACAAAAAGTCATATTTGCATGTGGAATATGTTCAAGTACAACCCATAATGAACTCACAAGTGGATAAACAAGAAGTTTCAATAGTCACATAAACAATCAAGTTGAAGTATAATTAAAAGATGAAAATTGGTTATGGAACCTAAGATTTGGGCATCTCAACTTTGGAGGTCTAAACCAACTAAATATGAAATAGTCTAGTAATTTTTTTTCCATTAATAAAGAAACCACAAAGAGTTTGTGAAGGATGCATCTTAGGAAAAAAACATAGAGAAACATTTCTAGTTGGCAATTCAATTAGAGCAAAAGCACCTTTGGAGATTATGCATTCATATTTTTGTGGACCTATGCAAACACCCTCAATTGGTGGAAGTTTCTACTTTTTGATTTTTATTGAATATTTTTCAAGGAAAACATGGGTCTACTTTATCAAAAAATAAATATTGTTTAATTTCTTCCATCAATTCAAGGCTCTTGTAGAAAGGAAAAGTGGACATTACATCAAAGAATTGAGAACACATATAGGTGATGAATACATCTCAAATGAATTTCTAAATTTTTGCAAAGATCACATAATTCACAAGAAATTCAAAACTAGATACACACCTCAAAAAAATGGGATAGATGAAAAAAAATAGAACAATCATGGAAATGACAAGAAGCATGTTGAAAGAAAAACATGTTTTCCAAATGAATGTTGGGTTGAAGTTGTAGCTTATGCAACATGGGTATGTGCAGGATCATCATGGAAAAAATAGGCCCTTAAGTGGCAAAAAAATTAGAAAAATCAGAGTTAGGAATCTTGACGTAAAAATTTGAATAAGTTATCTATATTATTTAAAAAATATGTAAGAATAGAATCTATAGAAAATTGAATTTAGTTTCTAAAATACTAGGCTTATTTAAAAAACATTAAATCTATTTGGTGAAAATTTCAATTTTCAATGCAGTTGTACTTAAATTTCAGGGAAAAAATAAGTAGGTGTCTGTCTGACCACCCTAACCACAATAAAATGATAATATTTTTTTATAATATTTTAGACATAAGTAGAGGACTCATGTCTGGATGTGATACATATTTTTTTGTAATTTTTTCCCAAATAAATAATTAATTATGAATTTTTTATTACAACTTTTAAAAAATATAAAAACTCATATGTCTGACCACCTTAACTTGGTCAAAACTTCATGAAATTCAATTTTTATTTTTTTAGTCCTATAGTATGTGAAACATAGAAAGTGATGCATGTTTTGGATTCAAAAAATGTGATACCGTTTGAAAGATATAGATGTTTTTCAATCAGCCTATACATCAACACTTTAGTCGTAATTCAAATAGAAAATGAATAATAATTATTTATTAAATTCAAAGGAAAGAATAATTTATATTTATGGAAAATTGAGAATCTTCTTTAAAAACCCTTTTCATTTCATCAATTTTGGGTAAACAAAAAGTCGTCAGCCACATACCCTACAAATACCCATCATATTGCCACTTTTTGGCCCATCATGATCCTGCACATACCCACATATATTATGAATACATGTCCAACCGAGAGTTTGAAGAACATGATTCTAGAAGAAGCATGATGGATTGGAAGAAAACATAATGTTACTCATTGAACCATTGATTCTTGGCTCTCTAGGACTTCCCTAGCTCTTTTAGGGTTTTTCACCTAAAAGGAGAGAGGTAGGGCCAAAAATGCTAACTAGTTTATTCAAATTATGTTATGTGTGATGTTATTAAGACTAAATGAGATGATCTAAATGCAATTTAATGATCTAAAAAATAGATTATGAATGCCAAATTAATATCTATAATATGTTTGAAAACATAGTGTTGTTTGCAAAAATGCTTTAAAGAATGAACAAACTGCAAATTAAATTAAACAAAAGGCTATTTCTCAGAGTGGTGCACTTGGTAAACTGGAGATGACTAGAAAATAATTTGAAAAAATGGTGAAACTTGACTTTAGGCTAACTGGGAATCATTCGCCACCTTGGGTGAATCAGTCCTAGATCAGGAATTTTCTACACAGAGGCTGTTTTCCGACAGTCGGGATCTAGATCTAGATTTAACTCATATCTGCACCTCAGGAGGGACTCATTTTCCATGCATGGAGAATCATCCTACTTTCAAATTTTTGCAACTTCAATTTTTTTTCTTGCACCTTGACACTTGTACAACAATTTCTGATGGAAACCAAACTTCAGATCTTAGAATTTTTTTGCAAAATATCTTAAATTTGTTTGTCTAATGGGGTATTTTCCTTAGTTAAACCCCATTTAGGTAATTAAACCAAAATGATGAAGGAATAGAATGAAACATGCAATAATGGAATAGATTACCTTACCATGATGGTAGATCTTGAAAGTCTACAACAAAACGTGTAGAATCTTACCTTGGATTTCTTAGGAAGCTAAATTTATGTCTTGCAATGTGTGAGATCTAACTTGGTTAACTTTAGATAAAAGATTAGATGAATAAATGATTAAGAGATGAGGAGATTATGAGGGATGGAGAATGAGGTTGAAATCATATATTTATACACACTTGTGCCTTAGTTAAAAGTTCATACCTCATCATAGGTCAACATCAAGTGTTTTCGAATAAAAAACCGAATGAAAAATTAAAATTTTTTGAATGTGGAGCCAAGGGGGGACTCATTCATCACCCATGGTGAATGGGTCCCACCTAGGACTTGAAATTAGGTGTCAAGAATTAAGTTGTATTCAATGTTGTTTATTGGATTAACATTCAAAAATACACTTAATTAAAGCATCTGAGGGAATAAAGGGGTCAAATAAAGCATGAGAAAGGGATAAATAGTGAAGATGTGCCTAGAAAACCATGAAATCTCGTTACAAGACTTTACAACACTTCAAAATAGGACTTGATTAGTGATGTAAAGGTGATTTTTAGGTGAATTACAATAAATAGAGTGTAGAAGAATGTAGAAATGTCTTACAACACTTCAAAAAACCTTCACAAGATGTCATTAAAAGCATTTTGTTCAATTTGCAAGGGTCTAAGACCTAGTGTGGATGTAGAAAATTCCTCACAACACTAGATTAAGGCCTCATTATGTCCAATTTATCATGAATTAATCCCATGTCAAGAAAAAGTTCCTTTTTTCTATGATACACTCGCATGAGATTATTTGGATGTGTGGAATATGCACATGTGCTAAATGAGTTAAGTAGAAAATTGGACAACAAAGGAGAAAAATGTATATTTTTTGGATATAGTGATGAATCCAAGCATAAAAACTCTATAATCCAATAACCAAAAAATTATAATTAGTAGAGATGTGGAGTTTTTAGAAGATGAAACATGGGATGGAAGTTTGCAAAAAACAATCAATATAGCAACCAACTTACCATAAGAGTATATGTAACGCCCGCCATGCAAAGCCAGAGAACATAGACAAAGCAAATAATTTTTTTTTTAAACATTACAATTGAACATGTAAGAACATTAACCATAATCACATAACACATTACATTACACTATTACACTTAGTTCTCTGGGCACGTGAGGCTACTTCACAAACAACTAACAACGAAACAAAGATAACAAAACAATTCACTACTTATAGCTATATTCAATGATCACACAAGCTACAAGAAAAGATAGAAGTGATTTACTAACTTTGGCAATAGAGTCTACTTACTTAGGTCAGCTTACATACCTCTTACATTCTATTTTATCGACAAGTCCTTGCTCCCAATGCCTATACCTGCAAGGTCTACATGACTTGGCGCACACATCAGATCAAAGATAGTTAGCACATGTTCACTAAGAGAAGCTATATAAATCAATGGCAGTTTTTACGTTATCGGAAATAAATGACAAGACTCAAAAGAATAGTCCTAGGGGCCGGACCTAATGCCTCGGGAGCTCATCACTCGATGGCCTTGCCTACGTATATAATTCGCAGAGGCACCGTAGTTCGACAACTTGAGCTGCTCCAACTCATTGACTGACCAACCAAGGGTTCACTCATAAGACATTCAAGGAGGAATCTACCCAAACACAAAGTAACACAACACCACAAATACACGCTAAACTCAAACCTCTATACGTAAGCATTATGTGACCCATACAAAATTACATACTAGAAGAGTGGCTATGCAACCCTTTCTAGGGTCCATCACCCCAGATAGTTTCTTAGGCGGCTGCCACCCACTTAGGTGAAGCCGAAAACTGCTGAACTAGATAAGCATATTCTTGCAAAAATAAAATAAATATAGTCTACTCCAATATTGGAATCAATCATGACAACAAACACAAGTGTTCTCAAAATTTGGTGCTTCATCTATTAAATAATTTACAAAAGAATACAATGCCACTCATATTTAATATTGAGATATTAAGCAAATTTCCCCCTTGATTACATTACCATTATTTATTTAATTTTCATTACAATGTGAACTTATATTTCTAACTGTCTAATTTCATAAATAGGCTACAATCCCACCAATACACTAATTCAATACATGGTTGCAATAGTAACATTATTCAACATTGAGGATAGTTATCAAAAGTATCCTCTTCCAAGAAATAAAAAAAAACATTTCAACAACCCCATTGAAGGAAATTATTAAAAATATTAATATTTAACTATAATTTATTAAAACCAACCTTTCCTCCCCTTTTTCTTTGAGAAAATTGAATGATAAAATTATCACTAATAAATAAACAAAATAATAATACTTAATAAAATTGATTAAAGAAACCATTAATGATTTAACCACCATTGTAACAATTTACTATTTAAAGTCATGAAAGAATTGAAGGCTAAATTATTTGATAGATAATAGCACTTTACTATTTTACTAACCTTGTTAATAATTCACTAACTCTATTTATGAAATTATTAATAATTATAATTACATTTTAAATATAAATAAAATCTCATAATTTATTTCTTAAAATTAAAACATTTAATAACAAATTTTTTTATCAACTTATATTCAAAATTTATGCATATATAACATATTATAAAATTTCTTACCAAAAGCATATACACATTTCTATATATAAATAAACATATTGTATCCTATTATACTGTAAAATTATTTCATTTTAACATAATAAAATCTTTTGCCTATATACAAATTAAAATAAACATAAATTAAGATCATAATTCAAAAAATTGCACTCAGAGAATGGAGGAATTTCGGCGAATGAGGAGCTGCGTGTGGGAGAAGAACAGCAGGCCCGCGGCCTGGTAAGGGCTGCGACCTGTTCCTTTTGCTGATCTGCCTTGCTGGTGCTGCGCAGGTGTGAGTTGCGCCTGGTTTCATTTCGTGGGCCTCCTTTTTGCTGTGTGTGGGTGGTTTCGGTGTGGGAGGGGCTCGGTTGTTTGGGGGTTTCCGTGGCCCTCTCTTCCTTTTTTCTTCTGCGTTGCCTTTGGCTGTCTTTCTTTGTTGGTGGGGGATTTTTCTTGTTTCTTCAAGGGGGGTGTGGGCTTTGCTCTCTGCATGCCCTAGTGGGGTTGTGCAGTTGGGGTTTTCTTTTTGTGGTGGTGGGACTGTGGTCTCCCCTCCGGTGTTTTCTTTTTGTGGTCCTGCATGGCTCCTTGTGGGATTCCTTTTGGGGGCAAGGGGTTGTCTTTTAAGGATACTGTGGCGGAAGGCAGTCCATCTGTGCTTGTGCATGCAAATCCGATTTTTGGTGAAAATGGATCAGAAATGGGAGAGCCATCTTACCTGTCTAGAGGGTTTAGGCCTTCAAAGGTGAATGGGTGTCTGGCTAAGAGTGATAATAGGTCAATTGTTGAGATTCAGCCCGAGTCCGTTGTAGATGATATCAATTATCTATCAAATCATGCTTTGATCTGTAAGTTTTTGGGGATCCAGGTGTCTTTTCCCTTTCTGGAATCGTGGGCTCGTCGAACCTGGTCTCCAGAAGGGGATATGGATGTAATGTTGGCAGCCAATGGCTATTTTCAAGTGGTTTTTTCTTGCATGTCGGACAAAAATAAAGTATTTGAAGGAGGGCCCTATTTCTACAACCAAGTGGGCCTTTTCATCAAGCCTTGGCATGTTGGATTCAATCCTATAGAAGAGCTTCCTTCACGGGTTCCAGTTTGGGTGCGATTACTGTGGCTTCCTTTGGAATTTTGGAGAGAGGACATTTTCAACTTAATTGCAAGCCAGCTTGGAAAGCCAGTGGGTCCTTCAAGACAGACTATGGAAAAGAAGGTAATTACCTATGCCCAAGTATGTGTAGAAATTGATTTGAATAAGCCCTTGCCTGATTCTATAGAAATTCGGTTGGGATCAAGCTCTTGGATTCAACAGCTTGATTATGAAACACTTCCGTTCCGTTGCCGTTTGTGTCATGAATATGGGCATTTGCAGAGGATGTGTCCCAAATCTAAGCCTGTAGAAGATTCAAAACTGAGGTCAGCTAGTGCACCTCCTAATCAAGATAAAGGGAAGGCCCCCATGAGGGAGGACAAGGAGGGTTTCATTCCTGTAAGAGCTCGTAACAAGGGTCGAGGCCAAAAGAGGACCTTTAAAGACAGACAAGTAGATGAGGTTTTCAATAGGTTTGATGCTCTAGATGATCTGGAACAGTTTGATGGAACTATTGCTAATATGCCTACTGGACAAGATCTCTTGGAGGCAGGGGAAATAGGTGGGGAGGAGGACAATGTCATTCAAACCAATCCGCAAGAAGGTGGGATTGGGATTCAGATGGATAAAGACTCCTCGGTGAGGCCGATGGAGGAATTGGGAGCCAGTGGAGGCATGGCGTTGCAGGAGATTTCTGCTCCTTCCCGACCTAAGTCCTGTTCTGGGAAAGATCGGCAGGAGGAGAGAAAAAGCAAGGGATCCCCTTCTGTTTTAGGTATTCATCAAAAGACTATTAAAAAAGATGCTTCAGAGAAGTCTCTTAAGGTGGGGAGGAAGAAAGATCAGGAAAAGGTGAAGTTAGTAGGAGAGACTTTAGTGGAGTCTGGTTCGGTGAAGACCATTGATTCCCACTTTCCTCTATCTCAGAAATGATTGTTCTTTCATGGAATGTAAGGGGGTTGAATAACATCCCTAGACAAAAGGCTATTCGGGAATTGATTAAGTCGTACTCGCCTGAGGTGGTTTTTATTCAGGAGACTAAGTTATCTGTTGAAGGGATGTTTTCCACGGCTGCTAGGATTTGGCCTAGAAGTCTTTGTCAATGCATTGGTGCTCAAGGAAGTTCGGGAGGTTTGGCTTTGTTATGGGATCCTCGCAAGCTAGTCCCGCTATGGTGGATATCTAGTAGGTCCTCTATTTCTGTTGCGGCCACCTGTTGTGAAACCGGTGAGACTCTTCTCTTCACTAATGTCTATGCTCCAACTGACTTCATGGGAAAAGTTTTACTTTGGTCACATATAGGATATGTTCGTTCCTTTGCTCCTTTGTTCCCGTGGATTATAGCAGGAGACTTTAATGCAGTTTTAAGTTTGGAAGAGAAGCGTGGAGGTAATCCTAGGCTCGACCCCTCTGCGAGCCTTTTGAGAAGTAATATTGAAGGTTTGAAGGTGGTGGATATTACACCTTCTAATGGTTTGTTCACTTGGAATAATAGAAGATGTGGGGCGGAGGCGATAGCAGAAAGCTTAGACAGGTTTCTTGTGTCCTGCTACTGGATGGCGGATTGTTGGAATACCAGATCGGAAATTTTGGACTGGAGAGGTTCAGATCACTGGCCAATTCTGTTGTCTGCCTCCAAGTTTTGAATGACAAAGAATCCCTCTTTCAAGTTCCAGCTTATGTGGTTGAGGGATGCCTCTCTTCAAGATCATATGCTTGCTTGGTGGGGGGAAGGGAAGCCTGCTTATGGCACTGCTATGTTTTCCTTTGTCAAGCAATTACAGTTTGTTAAGTTCAAGCTGAAAAGGTGGAACAGGATGGTTTTTGGCAACCTCTTCACAGCTAAGAGAGATGCTCAGCTGAGGGTGGACACTATTACTCATCAAATGAGAGAGCAGGGTCTATCTGATGGGCTATTTAGAGAAGAAGCTATGGCGCTAAGAGAATTGGAAGAATGGGAGCTACGCGAGGAGATCTATTGGAAACAAAAAGCTCGGATCGATTGGCTTCAGGAAGGGGATAAAAACACCAAGTTCTTCCACAACACTATAAAAGATAGAAGACATGGGAGTGCCCTCAATTCTCTCATGACAACAGAAGGGACTTTGGTTTCCTCTCAGAGGGAGATTGCCCTTGAGGCCACTCGATTTTTTGGCAGTCTATTTTCAGAGGACTCCGATCCTGCTGGGGTTGAGGAGGATTTGGTGTTGGAGTGCATCCCCCCCATTGTCACTCCGGAAATGAATGAGGCTCTCATTAAACCTGTCTCTCTGTCTGAGATAGAAGCAGTCATTTTTGGTATGAAAAAGGGTAAAGCCCCAGGACCCGATGGTTTTCTTATAGAGTTTTTTCAAGCTTTTTGGGATATTGTCAAGATGGATCTTTTTGAAGTGGTGCTAGAATCGTATAGCAATAAGCAGATGCTTAAGGCTTTGAATGCTACCTTCCTTGCCCTCATCCCTAAAAAGGAAGGTGCTAACTCTCTTAACTCCTTTAGACCTATTGCTTTGTGCAATGTCACGTACAAAATAATCACTAAAGTGATAGCTGAACGATTAAAGCCATGGCTCAGTAATCTAATCTCTGAAGAGCAAGGGGGATTTGTTACAGGAAGGCAAATTTTGGATGGGGTTATTATAGCTGCAGAAGTTGTGCCCTCTATGGCGGCATCAAAGGAGAAAGCCATGTTCATAAAGCTTGACATGGCCAAGGCTTATGATAGGGTCAAATGGAGTTTTTTGCAAAGAGTTCTCCAAGCCTTTGGTTTTGGGAGGGAGTGGATTAGTTGGGTGATGAGCTGCATTACTTCACCCTCTTTTGCTGTCCTGATCAATGGTGAACCTACTGATCTTTTTGGGGCAACCAGAGGCCTCAGGAAAGGGGATCCTCTTTCCCCTTACCTCTTCATTTTGATGGCGGAGGGCTTGGGAAGGTTTCTCAAGTCTCAAGTTAGGCAGGGTCTGATTCAGGGTTGGAAGTGGGGGCATGGCATTCCTCCTTCTCACCTCCAATTTGTGGATGATACATCTCTGATGGGGGCAGCTAGAATTCAGGAGGCAACTAATTTCCGAAGAGTTCTGGATATTTATGGGAAAGCTTCAGGACAAAAGATTAATGAAGAAAAGTCCCATATCTTTTTCTTCAATACCCCTGCTCTTATTCAAGCTAGGATTGCTCGGATCTTGAGGTTTCAAATTGGAACTCTTCCTTTTGTGTATCTTGGAATCCCTCTTTCCGACGAAAGACTGTCAAGAGGTGTGTGGCAGGGAATTTTGGATAAGTTTCAGAGCAAGGTGAGTCATTGGACCCACCGGTGGCTTTCAACTGCTGGTAGAGTGACTCTTTTGAAGTCCGTTGTCCAGGCTCTTCCTATCTATAGGTGTCTTGTGTAGACTGCCCCGGCTGGCTTTGTCAAGGATTTTGATTCCCTTTCCAGACAGTTTTTATGGACAGGTAATTTGCTTTCCTCCAAGTGGAGTTTGGTCAAATGGGATTGTGTTTGCAGATCAAAGCAGGATGGGGGCCTTGGCTTGCGGAAAACGAGTTTGATCAGTAGGGCTCTTGCTGCTAAGCTCTTTTGGAGATGGTGCACTTGCCAGGATCAAGGATGGGCTAAGATCCTTAATGTTAAGTACCTTGGTGGGGTGAATGGGAAAGATGTACCAAGATACAATTTGACAGGAAGGGGATCCATGGTTTGGGATTCTTTGAAGAAAGGAGCGCAGCTTGTCAAGAAGGGTCTTTTTTGGATTTGTAATCGGGGTTCAGATGCCTTGTTCTGGGAGGATTCTTGGGACGGATTCCCTCCTATCTTATCTCAATACCCGCACCTTCAATCTCTTTGTGATAATTTTCTTGCTGCTGGCTGGAGTAAAGTGGAGGATTTTAAGGTGACTGTAAGGATGGGCCGTGGTGAGGGAGCTAGATGGAAAGAACCTTGTGAATGGCCTCCAGGGGGCTCTGAGGGTGAGAGGGAGACTCTTGCTAGGATTCTTGTTGGTAGAGCTTGTAACTCTTTGAGAGAAGCTGATACCCTAGCTTGGGGACCTAATCCGAAGGGGAAGTTTTCTGTGGCATCTGGCTATCAAGAGTTAGAAAGATTAGCGTTTGATAGGTTTGACAGTTCCTGGTGGAAGCAAGTTTGGAATAATTCTGCTTGGCCTAAATGTAATTTTTTCTTGTGGCTAGTGGTGCAAAATAAATGCCTTACCTGGGAGAATCTTCAGAAGAGGGGCTTTCAGGGGCCTTCTACCTGTATTTTATGTAATAACAGTGATGAAAATAGCTCACATCTCTTTTTCCACTGCTCTTTCACCAGGGCAATTTGGCATTGGTGGTGGGAAGCTTGGGAGCATGCCTGTATTCATGCTAACTCTCTGGCTGAGTTCTGGAATAGTATTGGTAGACCCCCTTCTAAGACCTCCTTTCTCGAGGTGGCTTGGGACATTGGTCCAGGTTTTATTATCTGGCAGGTGTGGCTAGAAAGGAACCGCATGATATTTCAAGATAAGTCGAAGATGGTGCAACAGGTGTGGTTGCAAGTGATAAATATGCTTCAGGAAACCCTGGCTGCGAAGTGTGATCTCTCTGAGGATATTGATCTTGGAGATGTGCGAGTGGTTCACAACCTGAATATTTCTTGTGCTGGTTGTAGTGATGCCCTGTATAAGAAGCAACAGGTTAGAAGCAAGCAAGCTAAAAGAAAGGTTTGTAGGGAGGGAAAAAGGTCCCTCCCTCCTCTGGGAACCCTTAAGATCAATACTGATGGGTCTTCCAGGGGAAATCCTGGGCATGCTGGGGTTGGAGGAATTGGCAGGGATTGCTCTGGTGAGATTATTTTCTTCTTCTCTTATTATAAGGGGTTACAGACCAATAATTATATGGAGGCGCTTGCTGTCCTCTTGGCTCTTGAAAGAGGATGTGCTCTGGGATGGAGTAAGATTATCTGTGAGTCTGATTCCCAAGTGGTGGTGGATATGTTGAATCTTCAACGGATGGAGAATATGGATTGGCATCTGGCTGTGGTGGGTAGGCAAATTCTTAAGCTGAGTGCTTCTTTGGATGCAGTCTCTTTCTGCTATGTTCCTCGTGAGTGGAATAGGGCTGCGGATTGCTTGGCTAAGTGGGCTTCGGACCGTGGGGAGGGATGGATGGCAGGAGATTGGGCCCATCTGCCTACGGAGTATGTTCTGGATCTTGAGAGGCTAGTCAAGGAAGATATGGAGGACTAGTTGTGCCCCTTCGTGGGCTTCCTTTTGTTAGTTTTGTTTTCCCTTCTGGGCTTGCGGCCCTTTCTTTTGTACTTTGCTGGTTGATTCAATAAATTTTTACCCTTTTTAAAAAAAAATAAAAATAAAAAAATAAAAAATAAACATAAATTAAAATTATGCATTTATCCCTTATTATAAAAATTGTCTCTATTCACTACCATATATATATATATATTAATTATAAATTATAACAACTATAAAAAAATCCATTCAAATCATGCCTTAATTTAATCAACATCTAATAGTATATATATAACAAATATACATAAAATAGATTAAAATTAAATTAAATTAAATTTAAAAAAAAAAACAAATAAAATTTTCTTTTTAAAAAAAAAATTAAACAGTAGGTATGGGAATTTGCTTGGCGTTCCCGGACTATTGCATCCGATCCATCTGAGCATTCGCGGTGATCCATATATGGGTAGGGAAGGGTACGGCTGCCGTCCCTTCTCCCTCCCCAATAAATTTTAAATCCATAAATTTTTTCTAATGAAATTTCGTTTATAAATTTTTTTTATATATATATTTTTTTTATACGAATTTAAAAATTCGTCCATACTAACAGGTACAGACGCCGAAATTTAAATAAAATACAAACTACCAAAAACCAGTAAGGTATATTTAATATGAAATTTAATATGTAAATAATATACATATATATAATTTATATTTAAACCTATGAATCAATATATAAAACAAAGGTACAGCAATAGGCAGGAATTAAATATATACTTCACACATATGTACATATATAAATATATTTTCAAAAGAACAACCAAATTAATTTAAAGCATAGTTTACTTTGAGAACCACAATATTATTTCCTCAAGTGCCAGATTAAACGAATATTCACAGAACAAATTTTTACAGACAATCTTTATTTAATATCTACAGTAACTTTCACTTTTCACTAATTTCTCTTTTCTAAGGTTTCATTTTCCTTTCACCAATTAATCTAATTATATTTAACTAAAACTCTAGATGTTTATTTTGCAACACAGATTCATCCAAGACATAATTTCCTATTTCTATTGCAGATTCAGAGAAATGAAAGGTGGAGAAGGGAACCTGGAGTCATGCGCTTATTTGAGAATCTGATGATGTTTTCTTGTTCCCGATGGCCTCTACGATGAGTTTCTCCTTCCTGCTTCGAATCTCCTCTTCAGAAAACTGTGCTCAAATCTCGAATCCAAATCCTTAAACCCATGACTCTTTTCAAAGTATTTCAAAACAAAAGGATGGAAATAACCTCTTCAAAAACTTTAGAGGATTCAAAATTGCATAACCCCCTTATTTTTCAACTTCTATCTCCATAAACCTCTGTGTATGAAAAAAAACTCCCCCAAAGTTTCAATTTTCCAAATAAAAGATAATACCCTTTCTTTTCAAAAGCTCTCCCCAAAAATCTAGAATAAAAGAAATTAATTCTTTAAAAGCAAGCTTTTCATTTAGATCCAAGTTTTCATTCGTTCTCACATCTTTTTCAATTTTTTTTTTCTTCAATACTTTTTGTTTTAATCAGCTTTTGCAAGCTTTACTTGCAAGGCACATTATCTAGTTAATTTAAATAATTTATTCTAACAATTATCCTTAATAAAATAATTAATTAAATTAATAAACAATGTTTAATATTTTAATTATCATTTAATAAACTCATGCCTTTTTAAAACATAAATAAGACATTAAAAAATTTAAATACAATTTAATCTAATATTTTAATAAACAATATTACCCTTATTTAATTAATTAAATCTCAACATATAAAATACCATTAAAAGCCCTTGTCCTATCTTCCTCTTCCGATTCCTTAGCCAGACTACCTGCACATCCCAGGTGAGAATGGAGGGGTACTACATCCTCCCCCCCTAAAACTCGACTTACTCCTGGAAGTCACATGGCTCAAAATGGAAACATAACCACATTAGTACCAAAATTTCTCTAATCTATAATTGATGTACACCCTCTTTCTAAATCATTATAATTAAAATCACTATCCGGCTTCACATTTGAAAATAATATCTTCTTAACTGCTTTTATTTATAAACCCTTACATCTCTTACAATAACATACTTGGTTTCGACATTAGTAACAAAGCAAGTACTCCTATTACTCAATTTTCCATTTACACAATGAACATCTCCAAAATATCATAGAAGTAAAACACATGAAATGATTACTTGAAATTAACAAAATACACACCATATCATGTTTTCAGTAACATATTTTAAGTCACAAATTTATGATTCTCAATAATATCGAATCTATTTTATACCACAAAGTCATAATATACCCACATTTAAGACAACATGGTTATCCCTCTTTTACATCAATAGGCACAAAATATAAGAAATATTCTTCTAACACATACATACACAGTCACATCACCGGGAACCACATAACAAGGCTACACAAGGGTCCATCTGGATGCCGGAAGCAACATACTAAACCATGAAACAAAATCCATGAGCCAAGAGCCAATATCCATCTCACATAATCCCTACCTCACACACTCAGTGGCTTGATGGTGTTAGGCCACACACACATGGCGAGACCATCCAAACAAGACCACCATGACCCATCTCTTGTTGTACAAGGTGGTTAGCCTCCAAGAGATAGTCATCACACATAGGTGGATAGTGGGTCTTAGCTATAAAATAGCCTCACATACCCCCATCCTCAAGGTTCCCTGCGTCTACTTCCTCGTATACACTCACCAAGTCCGCCTCATACATCTTTGGAGAGGAATCACAATACAACACATAGCCGACCTCGAAAAAAATAAAGATAAATTAGTTTAGCCACCAAAGTCAAAATTAAAAGAAAACAAAAATTCAATTTCAACAATAAAGAAATAAATGTGCACAATTTCAACACTAAATCAAATGTAACCACGAGAGCTACGAGCAAATAATATCACAAGGTATGGCTAAACCATCACAATCAAATATAACAAAGTGTCAGCTTGCGCAATCACTAGAAAATCATCAATAATTATAAAGAAAGTTCACAATCCTGGAAATTGCACTATACAACACTGCGTGACTAGATACTAGCCACCAAATGAGGAAGGGGGAAACAACGTCCGGCTATACAATAGCCCCCATGTGGTGCGGAGTGAGCACGCCATCCACATGACCCAGAGTGTGCTCCTCGGCTACACTTTGCCTCACGTCGTCACGCAACATGGACTAACCAAGTGGCCCATGCACTCCTTGGTTGCCCGCATAGGATGCGCACCTCGGCCTCCATCCTGCATCGCATCTCAGTGCGGCGTGGTCATACACTAGCCAGAGAAGGCACGCACTGGTCGTATGCCGCATGGCAGTGTGTCCGTGGCTCCGTGGAAGTAGGCACGCACTAGAAACACCCCGCATAGCGATACCTCGTGGAAAAGGCACACGCAGGTACTCGTCGTCACCAGAGGTATACATGGCTAGGACCTACCCATATGCTAACCGACCCAAACACTGTCGAAAGAAAACATGAGTATCCCTCTACAAATGTGTGAGGCCCCATTACGCTCATCACACAAGTAGGCTATCATAGCACATCTCATAGTGCACCTTCACGTGTCTAAGCACGTGGCATCGTGTCCTCGAGCCCAGCTCGCTACCATCAACAACACGGCATCATCACCAGCACTGTGTCGGAACATCAATGGGGTGTGGCATCGTATCCATTGCATCATGTCAGAACATGTGCAAATACGGTGTATGCAATACATATATGGGTATATCAATATGGGGCTACTCGAGCTTCACCTCTCATACGGACGAGGTTCACTCGCTAATGTCAGCTCAACGTCCTTATGGACGGCCAGACCAATATTAACAACCAATGCTGCTATACTCAAAACTGCGGGGTTTAGGCTAGCACATATGAATCAAGCACCCTGATCCATCATAAGGGAAAGTAGTGAGTACGTTTCCTCGGGATCGGTTAAGCTAAGAATACTCTGCGTCGCAATATGCGTACGCTACACACTCTGCCCAAGGAACTTTGTGGCTGCTACTACCCCTTCACAGATTGAGGGACTAGAGAACCAAAAGAAAAGAATCCATGAAACTAGCTTTTGGCTACTCTTATATGTATAGATTTTCAACCACACGTGGGTTGGCCCTCAATCAGGTAACAGACATGTGACACATGAATGGTATGGTTATTTCCACACCAAGAAAAACAACAGTTTCCCCATGGATGGGTACATAGTATCACCATCGCATGGCACACAAAGCAAGCACGGGTTTAACACAACACACAAACATTGCACAGATACTGGTTTCCACAAAGCAAGGAGTACATTCATACCTACTATTATAGAAATTTTTTTTCCTTATTCTCATATGCACATACATGATTGATGCCACATATCAAAAACAAGTACTCCCAACATCCTCCATACTTTTCCTCTGAAACTATAAACTCTTTAATCACTTTTACAATTCCTTAAATATCAACATTATCCTCTTCCACAAATTCCAAGATCAATTTTATCAACTCCATTAAAGCTAGAATTAATACCATAAGCCTAAACAATTCTCACCCGCTTTCTTCTAGACAAACATACTCTCTTTTTATCACATAATAATCTTCTTGATTCACAGAAAAAAAATATTTTTATCACCATTTACTACATCATACACTTTACGAGAGATAAATATCAATGTTTTCAATTATAGAATTTCTATTTGCTTCCATCATTCATACTAATACAGGCATAAAGAAACTTTTATTTTCATGTCATGGAACAAAATTTTATCCAAGTTATATCATTTACATTTGCAGGGGAGAGTGCAATTAACGTAGAAACACATCATATACATGTCAACATTCTTACCACACTTCTAGCATTCTTAATATATGATCAACTTCACCTACGAATTTATACTTATGAAGAACATTTTGAAAACTCAAATTTATTCCTAAGCTTGTTATGCACAACTTCCTTTCATAAAACTTAAAATTAACTAGCATATATAATCATTTAATAACCAATGTACTCCTAGAGCATTCCCTTAAAACTTATGCATCCAAAACACAAGGCGAAAGAAGAAGTGTTCTTTGCAAGGCACACACTAAAAAAAATAAGTTTGATAAATTAATTTTGAAGATTCACCCTAAACCATATTTCATACATGTTACATGATCAAGTCACTCACTTGCACCAATCGTAAAGGAACCATCATAATTATTTTAACGAATCACTACTTGATAGTATGATTATACTATACTACATTCCTTTTATACTTATACGCAGCAGTATAATTCAATAAAAATACATGCAATCTAAATCTAGGATAACACTAAAGTCATTCTTTTATCTATTTCTACTTCTAACCTTCATTCCTCATAATGAATTTTCAGCACATAGCCTTAAAATTATATAGAATACAATCAACGCCCTCAAACATCAAAAGAGGTAGAATGAGGAAAAGATAAAAATGAATTCACATAATATAAGGTCGACAAACATACACGCAAGGAGAAGATGCACAAAGATAAGACAATATGACTAATTTCAAAATCACCTTGACCTCACTCAAACTCAAAGTTAAGAGAACACACAATAGAATGTTACACAACATAACTCTCACCCTCAACCAGTTAAGACTCAACATGCTCATCTACAACTAAACATGGTAGCAACATTACCCAAAGATTCCACTGCTGCAACCTTGGCTCTGATACCAAGTTGTAACGCCCGCCATGCAAACCCAGAGAACACAGACAAAGCAAATAATTTTTTTTTAAACATTACAATTGAACATGTAAGAACACTAACCATAATCACATAACACATTACATTACACTATTACACTTAGTTCTCTGGGCACGCGAGGCTACTTCACAAACAACTAACAACGAAACAAAGATAACAACAACACAATTCACTACTTATAGCTATATTCAATGATCACACAACCTACAAGAAAAGATAGAAGTGATTTACTAACTTTGGCAATAGAGTCTACTTACTTAGGTCAGCTTACATACCTCTTACATTCTATTTTATCGACAAGTCCTTGCTCCCAATGCCTATACCTGCAAGGTCTACATGACTTGGCGCACACATCAGATCAAAGATAGTTAGCACATGTTCACTAAGAGAAGCTATATAAATCAATGGCAGTTTTTACGTTATCAAAAATAAATGACAAGACTCAAAAGAACAGTCCTAGGGGCCCGACCTAATGCCTCGGGAGCTCATCACTCGATGGCCTTGCCTACGTATATAATTCGCAGAGGCACCGTAGTTCGACAACTTGAGCTGCTCCAACTCATTGACTGACCAACCAAGGGTTCACTCATAAGACATTCAAGGAGGAATCTACCCAAACACAAAGTAACACAACACCACAAATACACGCTAAACTCAAACCTCTATACGTAAGCATTATGTGACCCATACAAAATTACATACTAGAAGAGTGGCTATGCAACCCTTTCTAGGGTCCATCACCCCAGACAGTTTCTTAGGCGGCTGCCACCCACTTAGGTGAAGCCGAAGTCTGCTGAACTAGATAAGCATATTCTTGCAAAAATAAAATAAATATAGTCTACTCTAATATTAGAATCAATCATGACAACAAACACAAGTGTTCTCAAAATTTGGTGGTTCATCTATTAAATAATTTACAAAAGAATACAACGCCACTCATATTTAATATTGAGATATTAAGCAAATTTCCCCCTTGATTACATTACCATTATTTATTTAATTTTCATTACAATGTGAACTTATATTTCTAACTGTCTAATTTCATAAATAGGCTACAATCCCACCAATACACTAATTCAATACATGGTTGCAATAGTAACATTATTCAACATTGAGGATAGTTATCAAAAGTATCCTCTTCCAAGAAATAAACAAAACATTTCAACAACCCCATTGAAGGAAATTATTAAAAATATTAATATTTAACTATAATTTATTAAAACCAACCTTTCCTCCCCTTTTTCTTTGAAAAAATTGAATGATAAAATTATCACCAATAAATAAACAAAATAATAATACTTAGTAAGATTGATTAAAGAAACCATTAATGATTTAACCACCATTGTAACAATTTACTATTTAAAGTCATGAAAGAATTGAAGGCTAAATTATTTAATAGATAATAGCACCTTACTATTTTACCAACCTTGTTAATAATTCACTAACTCTATTTATGAAATTATAAATAATTATAATTACATTTTAAGTATAAAAAAAATCTCATAATTTATTTCTTAAAATTAAAACATTTAATAACAAAATATTTTATCAACTTATATTCAAAATTTATGCATATATAACATATTATAAAATTTCTTACCAAAAGCATATACACATTTGTATATATAAATAAACATATTGTATCCTATTATACTGTAAAATTATTTCATTTCAACATAATAAAATCTTTTTCCTATATACAAATTAAAATAAACATAAATTAAAATTATGCATTCATCCCATTATTATAAAAATTGTCTCTATTCACTATCATATATATATATATATATATTAATTATAAATTATAACAACTATAAAAAAATCCATTCAAATCGTGCATTAATTTAATCAACATCTAATAGTATATATATAACAAATACACATAAAACAGATTAAAATTAAATTAAATTAAATTAAAAAGAAAAAAAACAAATAAAATTTTCTTTTTTTAGAAAAAAACAAACACAGTTGTATGGGGACTGCGCAGTAGTCCCCACGGCCTGCTGTACGCAGCAGTCCATACGAACTACTGTGCACTCTGCAGCCTCCCTATGGGTAGGGGGAAGGGTACGGCACTGCCGTCCCTTCTCCCTCCCTAATAAATTTTAAATCCATAAATTTTTCTAATGAAATTTCGTTCATAAATTTTTTTATATATATTTTGTTTTTATACGAATTTAAAAGTTCGTCCATACTAACAGGTACGGACGCCAAAATTTTCAAAAGAAATTTAAATAAAATACAAACTACCAAAAGCCAGTAAGGTATATTTAATATGAAATTTAATATGTAAATAATATACATATATATAATTTATATTTAAACCTATGAATCAATATATAAAACAAAGGTACAGCAATAGGCAGGAATTAAATATATACTTCACACATATGTACATATATAAATATATTTTCAAAAGAACAACCAAATTAATTTAAAGCATAGTTTACTTTGAGAACCACAATATTATTTCCTCAAGTGCCAGATTAAACGAATATTCACAGAACAAATTTTTACAGACAATCTTTATTTAATATCTACATAACTTTCACTTTTCACTAATTTCTCTTTTCTAAGGTTTCATTTTCCTTTCACCAATTAATCTAATTATATTTAACTAAAACTCTAGATGTTTATTTTGCAACACAGATTCATCCAAGACATAATTTCCTATTTCTGTTGCAGATTCAGAGAAATGAAAGGTGGAGAAGGGAACCTGGAGTCATGCGCTTATTTGAGAATCTGATGATGTTTGCTTGTTCCCGATGGCCTCTACGATGAGTTTCTCCTTCCTGCTTCGAATCTCCTCTTCAGAAAACTGTGCTCAAATCTCGAATCCAAATCCTTAAACCCACGACTCTTTTCAAAGTATTTCAAAACAAAAGGATGGAAATAACCTCTTCAAAAACTTCAGAAGATTCAAAATTGCATAACCCCCTTATTTTTCAACTTCTGTCTCCATAAACCTCAGTGTATGAAAAAAAACTCCCCCAAAGTTTCAATTTTCCAAATAAAAGATAATACCCTTTCTTTTCAAAAGCTCTCCCCAAAAATCTAGAATAAAAGAAATTAATTCTTTAAAAGCAAGCTTTTCATTTAGATCCGAGTTTTCATTCGTTCTCACATCTTTTTCAAACTTTTATTTATTTATTTTTTCTTCAATACTTTTTGTTTTAATCAGCTTTTGCAAGCTTTACTTGCAAGGCACATTATCTAGTTAATTTAAATAATTTATTCTAACAATTATCCTCAATAAAATAATTAATTAAAATAATAAACAATATTTAATATTTTAATTAACATTTAATAAACTCATGCCTTTTTAAAACATAAATAAGACTTTTAAAAATTTAAATACAATTTAATCTAATATTTTAATAAACAATATTACCCTTATTTAATTAATTAAATCTCAACATATAAAATACCTTTAAAAGCCCTTGTCCTATCTTCCTCTTCTGATTCCTTAGCCAGACTACTTGCACATCCCAGGTGAGAATGGAGGGGTACTACAGTATAAATAAGTTTTTATACTAGTAGGTACTCCTTCAAATGTGGCTCCTTCCACACCCATTCATGGTAAACAAAGTGGAAAAAAATTGATAGCATCATAAAATGTAAGGACAATAAAATGCATCTAAAAGAGGCATTCAAGGTGCGGGACTATCTAGTCCATATTCCACAATTTCTAGTTCAAGTGATATGTCAAATCCTACATTGGCAAGCTTCAAGAGACAAAAAATTAGAAGTATAAGAGACATTTATGAGAAAAATGAAGGTTAGAATAATGTTGGTATGATTTCTCTTTTTTCATTTTATTCACAAATAGGAGATTCAATTCATTTTGAAGATGCAATTAAACATGAATAATGGGTAAATGCAATGGATAAAAAAATTAATGCAATTGAAAAAAAATCAAACATGGGAGTTAGCAAGCCTTCCAAAAGACAAGGATGTCATAGGAATGAAATTGGTTTAGAAAACTAGATCAAATGCAAATGGTCATTTATGAGAAGTTATAAAGAAAGGCTAGTGGATAAGCGATATTCACAATAGTATGAGGTTGATTACAATGAGACATATTTTATAGTAGCATGTCTAGACACCACAAGAATAATACTTGCAATTTAGTAGCTCAAAAAATGTGGCCATTTTACCAAATGAATGTAAAATTAGCTTTTTGAATGGTTGTCTTGAAGAAGAATTTTATGTGGAGCAACCACCTAGGTATTAGATTTTGGGTCAAGAAGACAAAGTCTACAAGCTCAAGAAAGTACTATATGGACTCAAGCAAGTCCCAAGGTCTTGGCATAGTAGAATCGACTCTTATATTTCACAAAATGGCTTCAATAGGTGTAAAAGTGAGCCTAGATTGTATACCAAGATGAATGAGAAAGGTGAGATCTTAATTTTTTGTTTGTATGTTTATCGTTTAATATTCATAGGTGATTTAACAATTTATTTGTTCAAAGGAGACATGAAAAGATAATTTTAAATGATTGGTTTAGGTATCATGAAGTATTTCCTTGGCATTGAAGTGAATCAAAGTGATAATGGTATATTCATCTCCCAATCTAAGTATGCTAATGGAATTCTAAACAGGTTTAATATGAAATTGTAAATCATCTCCAATACCAATTGCCATAGGACTAAAATTAATTAAGGATGATAAAGGAGCCAATATTTATACAAATTTGTATAACACATTTGTTTGTAGTCTCATGTATTTAAAAACCACAAGGCCAGATATTATGTAGGCAATTAGTCTTCTCTTAAGGTTTATGGAGTCCCTAAAGGAATCTCATTGTCAAGAAAGGAAAAGAATCCTCAAATATGTGAGTCGAACAAGGAATTATGGCATTCATTATTCAAGGTCAATTGAGTTGAAACTCATATGGTATATGCATAGTGATTGTACAAGAAGCATTGATAATAGGAAGAGTACTTCTAGTTATATTTTTCATTTTGTAAGAAGTGTAGTATCATGGGGTTCAAAGAAACAATTGATTGTCACTCTTTCATCTGCTGAAGCAGAGTATGTAGCAACTACAAGTACATCATGTCAATTAATTTGGATGAGAATATTTTTGAAAGATCCCAAGAAAGAGAAAAAAGTGGGAACAAAGATATATTATGATACCAACTCAACTATCACTTTGTCAAAGAATTCAATTTTTCACAAGAGAAGCATACATATTGACAAAAGATGTCATTTAATTAGAGAACTAATCAACAATGGAGAAATAAATGTGCAAATATTTTCACCAAGGAATTAGGGAAAGAAACTTTTATCTATCAACAAGATTTATTGGACGCCATAGATGACAATAATTGTGATTAAGGGGGAATGTTGGAATTAATCCTAACTACATCCCCACCTTCAGTTATTCCTTCGTAGACCACTTAATCTCCTACCATCTACATTCCTTTAGCTCATAGATGCAATATATCTTTCTCCAATCCAGATCCATATTATTCTTCCTTCCCATTCACTGCATCAAGATAATTTTTCCTCTGAACTAATTTTTGAATTTGACCTCAAATCTTATCCCATACTAGAAAAGTATTTGAGATTAATTATAATTAGTATCTTTGTTTTGGCTCTTTTTTGCTAGGGATATATGTTGACTTAATAGTTCTATTTGGTAATGAAAAATGTTGTAAGAGAGTGGTTAACATATTCTTGTAGCAACAACTCTTCAAAAAGGGGGTAATCTTTTGTATGAAGATATATGAGTGCTCTACTTTAGTAGTAGTTTGAAGAGACAAGAAGTTTATCATCTCTTTCATCTTTGATTTTTATGCTCTCTATTTTGGATTTTTTTTTATTCCTCTACCTCTTCCTTCAAATATTTAATAGGTAGGATTTCTCATAAAAACTTCACTTATTTGTAAGTTTGATTATTTATTTTTAAAAAATGAAATAAGAGCACCCACAAGAGACACATCCTTAAGAAGAGGAAAAATTAACCAAATTTACAACCAAGTGAAGCCAAAAATATCCATAAATATAAGATTCAAACATAATTAACATTTTCAAAATTACACTTAAATAGTCAAAGATTGTAATCTAAAATTATGTAGAAACAAATATTTTATAAGTAGGCTTGTATGAGAAAACACCACCTATTCCTATGTTTGATTATTTTTTAAAATTTTCTCAAGGATGTGTATCATGTAGGTGCATATATTCAGACCAAAAATTCACCACCATAGAAAATTAATTGCAAATTTTCAGTGCGATGAATTTTCTCCCATGGTAAATTGCTAGTGGTGAATTTTCGGTGAATTTGTTATAGTGGCGAATTTTCCCATGGCCAATTGTTGGCGGTGAATTTTACGATGGTGAATTTTCCTAGAATGCAGTTATTCCATCTTTCATTTCATTTTGTAACACTTTTAGAACTTAGATCATAATAAAGAAAGGTAGATATAACACATTTTTGCTTTAGTTTTAGTGTAATTTTAAATAGTGTTAATTATGTTTCAATCATTATATTTTGCAGATGTTTTCACTTCACTTGTTATTAAGTTGGGATAATTTTTACTCAATTTTAAGAATTTGCATTGCATGGGTGTGCTTATTCCATATTATGTTTTATTATATATCATTTTTATCATTAACCAATGAAGCATAATAATAGAGAAGAATTTTGCATTTCAATTATTTTTAACAAATATACTTTTAATAAACTTTGGCAATTATTATTAGAGGCAATATGATCAACATCATTCAAGATAATGTATTATTAGTGGCAATATTGTCAAGCATCATTCAAGATAATGTAGAATTCAATACATTATTTGATAATTAGAGATTTGTATCACTTGGGTGTGCTTATTCCATCTAATATGTTATTATATAACAATTTTATGTTTTAATAATGAGGGATAATTGAATAGAAAAGAAGTTTTATAGTCTCCAATATTTCTAACATATATTATTGTACTTTCTTACAATTTGAATTCATAATCAAATAACATACCACCACCGTTAATATTATACCCAATCAATTAAACCATAACCTTTATTTAATAATGTCCTTTGAATGTTCTAAACTATAAAAATATTATACACATTAAAATTGACAATGATAATTTTTTAATATCGCTCATTAACTTAAAAATATAATTCTATCATTTCAAATAAATTTATAAATTTTCAAAACTAATTAATAAACACATTTATATGTTGATTAAAAAATATTTATTAATTATAATTATATTTATTTGTCAATATGGACAACTGATTTCCTACTATATAATTTTTGAGTCTATTAAACTCTTTATTAGTCAAGAGCTTCCCACATAAATAAGTCTTATTACATAGAGGACTTCCCCCATAAAGAATTATTACACAACAGCTTCCCGATATAGGGACTCCGAATTTTCTTTCTGGAAATAAGCAATCCAACTGTTGCCTCGATTACATTCAAAAATAATTTTTTCTTAGAAAAATGGGGAAACTGTTTTCTCGCTGGAGGAAGCTTCCCCACAAAGAAGGCCTGGAGAAATATGTAGGGTTTTAATTGGTTCATTTGCATGTCAACTTGATATAAATAGAACTCCCACGGTACTATCAACTCCCGTAAATCTTCTTACTTTTGATTCCTTGAGGCTTTGCTTTTACCTCTTACTGGTTTACTTGTTACAGCGCGCAAGAAAGCTATGGAATCCGCTAGGCCACTAAACCCCTTTGCAAAATAATTCCATCCAGCTATATATCTCTCGAATATTCCTCCTTCACAGACATTACATACTATTGATAGGGTGATCCCACAATAATGGGTTACAATTTTTGGCCAAACTTGACATTAAAATCAATATTTTTCACTAGACATTCACATTCTTACACCTATAGCAGCTAATCCATTAAGGTTTTGGAGGTGAATCAAACTATTTATTTGTGAGATATTTTGTGTAGATTCTAATTATATTTTTTTAAAAAAATTAAAAAATAAATTGTGAATCATTTTATGTAATTTTTAATAACTTATATTTTCTACTAATCAACATTTTAAAAAAGTGATGTTTACTTCAGCCCACATAAATTTTTTTATAGATAGGATACAATTATAATTTTTAAAATAAAATTTTTTCACACCAATATCTAGGGGATGGATATTTTCCCATAATTTTTTGTTTCATATTTTTTTTTAAATTAATTTTTCAATTCAAAGTAATTATAATTTGGACAGAGGTGTACTTCGGCACACATAACTTTTTTTATATTCATTTGAATTAACTTATTCTTTTTTTGTTGGAATAATGACATCAATACCTAGTGGACATGTATTTTTTAGATTTTTTCTCTATTTTTCTATTTTTTCGATGTGTGAAATAAAGAACTTGATGTTCATTGAAAATCCTACATTCACAAGAAATAAAAAAATAAATATAATAATAAATTAAACATATTTAAAATTATACTTTTTGGGAAGCTTATAATAAGGGCTATAGGCTTACAAAAATAAATTTTAAATGAATTCATTTGATCACCCAAAAGGTAAATCAAAGTGGTTTTTTATCAGCATTTTGATAGGTGTAGAGGAGACTCGATTATAGGTATGGTTTAAATCTAACAAGGTTCTATCCAAGGGGGTTTGATCTAAGGGGGTTTGATCAATCCCTCTTTAATTAAAATAATTTAAATGGAACCTTTAAAGTAATAAATCATTGTATTTTCTAAAAATATGTGATTTTAGGCAAAAATTAGGATATCCCAAAAAGTGTAACCCATTATTGTGGCAGCACCCTGCAACAGCTTCATCTCCACAAGAATCCCAAGTGAAACTAGTTGTATTCAATGTTGATGCCACAGTCTCGAACAACCTTTTGCGAGACATATTCCAACCATATGGTATGTAGATTTTATCTTTTTCAGTTTATTTTTGTTGATCAAACTGATATATCAAATAGATGTAGTTTATTGTTTCTTACAGAATGTTTTTGTTTGTATAGGGGTACTAAAAGAAGTGGCGATCAACCTGAATAAGAACGGGGTTAGGTTTGTCACTTTATTTCATGCGGTGGATGCAAAGCGAGTGTAGGCAGCCTTGGATGGGTGCAAAGTTGGGCCCTTTAGATTGAAGATCCGGCTGAGTCATTGGAGTCCTGATCCAAATCCCGCACGACCCTACAACATTCCCCCTCGTCATCAACGATAGAGATAAAAGGACGCTGTTCGACACAGAGAGAGAAAATGTACTACTTTTATGTTATGTATCTACTTTCTTTTACTTTTCATTATGTATCTACTTTCTTTCAGATCCTAGGGTTTTCTTTCTTTTAATTTTTGTTATGTATCTACCATTTTTTTTCCAGATCTCAAATAGATCTCAAATAACCCTAATAATTCACCAAAAGGATGTCAATCTCAAGATTCGTAGTGCACAAACAACCCTAATAATTCAGTGTAGGGTAGGGTTGGTAATTTGTGGAGAGAGCTATAGGTAGGGCTACACCTTCATAAATTTTACATCATCTTAAGCTACTTGGAAGGCGTTTAAAGCATTTCATATGCAGCACTGGAAAAGTTTGATGTTCGAAAGAACTTTGCAAAAACTATGTGGAATTAGTTATGCCAAAGTGCAGGCGTGCTATGTTAATTTTTTTAGATCACCTTCTCTTTTGCTATCATTTTGTTCTCTGATATTATGGTTTTTGTGATGACAGGGTTGAGCTCCTCTCCAATCTCACTTTGCATGTGGTATTCGAGCCAGCTTGCAAGGGGAAGGAATCCATAGAGAGCAATACTAAATGTAGGGTTATTTCCCATAAAGTCCAATTGTTGGAGGGGAAGAGTGTATGGCGGAAAGCTCAGTAAATGAAATCTTATAATTGTTGGTTGATTTAATTTATGGCTATATATAAGAGTCTTTAACTTAACCTTAAAATTGTGTAAATTTGGATTTTGGTATGGATTAATACATGTTATTTGATTAATTAGTTCAAGCAATTGATTGATATGTTTGTTTTCTCACATGTCAACATTTCAAATCATACTACATGATCCATCATTAGGATGAAAGAGAGTTGGAGGAGAAAATGGATTGTTGCAGACCAAAGCAAGCTAAAAAGAGAGAGAGGGGGGGGACACAAGGAAGGAGGCACACGCTTCAAGGTTGGGGGTGGATTAAAAAGAAAAGCAAAGGAGCAAAGGAGAAGATAAAGAAAGTGAATGAACTCCAAATAGCACCTTGAAGAGGGAATGAAGAAAGAGATAATTTAAAACAAAGAAAGTTGTAAAGGAAACACGATAGAGAATTAGAGAGTAAAAAGAAAACTAGAAATTGAGCAATCAAAAAGGTTTAGATAAAGATGATCTAAAGAAAATTATATAAGAGAATTATATAAAGAATTTATCTCTATATAAGAAAGAAGGAAATAAATTTGTATAAGAGAATTATATAATTCTATATAATTCTATGTAAAGAAATATATAAAGAAATAAATTTATATAAGAGAATTATATAAAGAAATTTATTATGATAAAAATTAAAAATATAAATATTGTATGAAGTTTATTAATTAATATATATAGTTTCTATTAAAATAAAATGATAATGATAAATAAGATAAATAAGAAAATAAAAATAAAAATAAAAATAAAACTAGAACGATAAATATAATGGAAAAACAAATAGAATAAAAATAGAAATAAAGAAATATAGACAAAAAATAAAAATGATATAGGCATTAATCAAGGAAAAAACAAAATAAAATGAAGAGAGAAATAAAATAAAAATGTAAGAGATAAACAAACCAAAATGAGATGAAAAGAAAAATAATGAAATAAAAATGAACTAAGAATGAAGAGATAATAAAATAAAATAACAAAAACAAAATAATAAAGAATAATGAAAGAAATTGACAAAAATAAATTAATAACTAAGAAAAATAAATAACATAATAAGTAAAAATGAAAGCTATAAAAGAATAAATTAGAAATAAATAAAGAAATAAAGAAAAATGGAGTAGGAATAAATCAAACATAAAAACAAAATGAAATAAAGAAAGATAAAATAAAGAAAGACTAAAATTAAAATTAAAGAGATGAGCAAACCAAAATAAAATACAAAGAAAATAAAAATACAAATGAAATGATATAAGTATACAATACAATAAAAATAAAATAAGATAAAAATAAATTAAAGAATAAAGAAAGAAAATAACAAAATAAATAATAAATCAAATAAAAACTACAAAAGAAAAAAGTTAATTCAATGAAAAATGATAAAAATAAAAATTGAAAATTAAAAATAAATAAATAAATAAATAAAATAACTAAAAATGATAAATAGAGACGATTTTAAGATAAAAAAGTCAAAATCAATAACAAAATAAATAACAAAAATGAACACATAAGACTAAGAGATAATAAAATGAACATAAGAATGAAGAGATAACAAAATAAAAATACAAATGAAATGATATAAGTATAAAATACAATAAAAATAAAATAAGATAAAAATAAATTAAAGAATAAAGAAAGAAAATAACAAAATAAATAATAAATCAAATAAAAACTACAAAAGAACAAAAGTTAATTCAATGAAAAATGATAAAAATAAAAAATAAAAATAAATAAATAAATAAATAAATAAAATAAAATAACTAAAAAATGATAAATAGAGATGAGTTTAAGATAAAAAGTCAAAATCAATAACAAAATAAATAACAAAATGAACATAAGAATGAAGAGATAATAAAATAAAAATACAAATGAAATGATATAAGCATAAAATACAATAAAAATAAAATAAGATAAAAATAAATTAAAGAATAAAAGAAAAAACAAAATAAATAATAAATCAAATAAAAACTACAAAAGAACAAAAGTTAATTCAATGAAAAATGATAAAAAAAATAAAAAATAAAAATAAATAAATAAATAAATAAATAAAATAAAATAACTAAAAAATGATAAATAGAGATGAGTTTAAGATAAAAAGTCAAAAGCAATAACAAAATAAATAACAAAAATGAACATAAGAATGAAGAGATAATAAAAATGAACATAAGAATGAAGAGATAATAAAATAAAAATACAAATGAAATGATATAAGTATAAAATACAATAAAAATAAAATAAGATAAAAATAAATTAAAGAATAAAGAAAGAAAATAACAAAATAAATAATAAATCAAATAAAAACTACAAAAGAACAAAAGTTAATTCAATGAAAAATGATAAAAATAAAAATTGAAAATTAAAAATAAATAAATAAATAAAATAAAATAACTAAAAAATGATAAATAGAGATGATTTTAAGATAAAAAGTCAAAATCAATAACAAAATAAATAACAAAAATGAACATAAGAATGAAGAGATAATAAAATAAAATAACAAAAACAAAATAATAAAGAATAATGAAAGAAATTAACAAAAATAAATTAATAACTAAGAAAAATAAATAACATAATAAGTAAAAATGAAAGCTATAAAAGAATAAATTAGAAATAAATAAAGAAATAAAGAAAAATGGAGTAGGAATAAATCAAAGATAAAAATAAAATGAAATAAAGAAAGATAAAATAAATAAAGACTAAAATTAAAATTAAAGAGATGAGCAAATGGGGTTGGGCCCTAGCTCGGTTGGCTAAATCTTTCATGTTGCAGGAGATTGGTCACGAGGTCTAGTCTCCCCCACCCCGTGGTACCGGAGGGCGTGTCGCACCAGCGCTACAAAGTTACAAAGTTTACCAGAAGAAAAAAGAGATGAGCAAACCAAAATAAAATACAAAGAAAATAAAAATACAAATGAAATGATATAAAATACAATAAAAATAAAATAAAAATAAATTAAAGAACAAAGAAAAAAATAACAAAATAAATAATAAATCAAATAAAAAACTACAAAAGAACAAAAGTTAATTCAATGAAAAATGATAAAAATAAAAATTAAAAAATTAAAAATAAATAAATAAATAAAATAAAATAACTAAAAAATGATAAATAGAGATGATTTTATTTTAATAGAAACTATATATATTAATTAATAAACTTCATACAATATTTATATTTTTAATTTTTATCATAATAAATTTCTTTATATAATTCTCTTATATAAATTTATTTCTTTATATATTTCTTTACATAAAATTATATAGAATTATATAATTCTCTTATACAAATTTATTTCCTTATTTCTTATATAGAGGTAAATTCTTTATATAGTTCTCTTATATAATTTTCTTTTCTTTTCTTTATACTATTACAATTTCTTTATATCATCTTTATCTGAACATTTTTGATTGTTCAATTTCTAGTTTTCTTTTTATTCTCTAATTCTCTATCGTGTTTCCTTTACAACTTTCTTTGTTTTAAATTATCTCATTCTTCATTCCCTCTTCAAGGTGCTATCTGGAGTTCATTCACTTTCTTTATCTTCTCCTTTGCTCCTTTGCTTTTCTTTTTAATCCACCCAAACCTCGAACCGTGTGCCTCCTTCCTTGTGTCCCCCCCCCTCTCTCTCTTTTTAGTTTGCTTTGGTCTGCAACAATCCATTTTCTCCTCCAACTCTCTTTCATCCTGATGATGGATCATGTAGTATGATTCGAAACGTTGATGTGAAAAAACCAAAACACAATCAAATCCAGAAATCTTATTACACCACTTGATGGATTGTGGAAACTTGATATCTTTAATGTTTGTTTTCATTAAAATATTTTTTAAGTGATTTTTGATCTAGTTTTAAAAATTATATTTTATTTAAATATTAAAGAGTTTGACAATCAATAATAATTTTACATCTCATTTATTTTAGAAAATAATTAATAATTTTTTATTTTATTAACATTAAAAATTATTTTAACTATAATTATTAAAAATACGACATAATATTTTTGTTTGCAAAAAAAATCACAATAATATGTAAATTTCATAAAGTGTAAATAATACTCGTTGCTTTACTATTAACTTGATGTTTCATAAAATATTTGTAAAACATCAACCCCACAATAAGCTCTACTTATTATATAATTTCTATTAAATTAATATAGATAGCTTAAATGCATCTATCTTAAAAATGTCAAGAGGTGTTAATTTTTTTCATTTAATAATTATTCTTTTTATTTATTACATAATATATGAGAAAACCAAATTTATTTTTATTTAACTTTTTTTGGTGAATTGATAAAGTTGACCTAGAGTGGTATATCATTTATATTGACAAAAATATAAATACATGAGTGGCTTCTAGAACTTGAAGGGCAATTAAAAAAATCTAATGGGATTAAATATAATGGCACATCCAATATTCTATCAACTATACACAATCCACTTTTAATATAATATCTATATAAACTATGCATATCTACCAAGTTGATTGAACTACTATTAAGGGGCTTTAGGAACACCACTACCTATGGTATTTTCAATTCTTAGAACTATAAGATAATAGTCTATTCCTATGGAGAGAGCGATAGTGGTTACTATATTTAGGAATTCAATATCCTATTTTATATTTTTCATTATTTTGACTACTATTTAAGATAAAAATCAAGGAGTTGTAGGTGTCATATTTGATAGGTCCTTATCCTTGGAGGAAATCCCAAGCTAGTGATAGCCTCATCCAACACTATCCTTAATCTTTTATGTTCTTGCGGCTAGATAGCTACTTTTCCACTCCTTGTCACAACCCATTTTAAAATAACTTAATGATGTAGATAATTTGACATTAATTTTTTATGTTTGAGATATAGATTAAAAATATGAATATCTAGAATAAAATACATTTCTATTACTTTGATCATATCTATGTAGATATATTATTCGATTGCATGTTAGCTATAAATGTTATTTTTGATAAAATGAAAATTGGAAATGATTTTTGTTTGATCATTAATGAAATATTTGATTATGGATTAAATTATGATGTGATTGCGACTAATGGACTAACAACTTTTTGATGATGAGACGGATGAAGAAAATTATTTCCTCCTTCTAAAATGAGGAGGGAGGGTATCATTAGAGAGAGGGATATTGGAAGATCAATTTTTATTGTAAAAAAAACCATGCCATCTATTAATAGTTATTTGCAAAGACACAAAGTATAGTAATTAAAAGTTATTAGAATCATGTTCTACTATTACACTAGTGGCATTGGTTGGGCTATGCGTGATGAATAAGCACATACCACAAAATTTATAAAAATGATAGTATGAAAAATAAAGAGTGAGAAGAAAAAGAGATGAACACAATAATATGGAATGTATAAAACTCACATTTGAAAGGAGGCATGCAAATTGCACAAAAGAAAAAGGCTAAATGTACACCTAAAAGGACTTATATCCAAAAAAGGATTAAACTCTTGAAAAGTAAAAAATTCCTAAAAAATAAATA
>VDFB02330604.1:0-23391 GCA_007258455.2 Sequoia sempervirens | reverse complement strand
TACAAATAAATTTGTACAAAATTATGCCTATAACATTGACACCAACATTACCATTACCATTTTATGTATGCTTACTCAAGAAGAAATTGGCGAGACCTTTATTCCATTCTTCCAAAGATGGAGAAGCTTAGCAATTCGATGCCCTGTCGAGATACAAAAAAGGAAAAGGTAGATATGTTTTTCCAAAACCTTGTTGGGCCCTTAAAATGCAATTTACAAGTTCATTGTTGCACTACCTTCGCAGACCTTGTCGAAAAAGGATTCCAACTTGAAAAATCCCTTATTGCTGAAGGAGAACTTAAGTATGTCAACAAGAACACAAATCCAAACCCACCTATTGACCAAAAAAATTAATGGGTCAAAAACAAACAGATCACCAATGATGGTGTTGTTGACGCTAAGGAAGTAAACATGACAGGTCTTGCAATCATGCTCAAAGTAGATCAACCGCAAAATGCACCAATGACAACACTAACACCTACTACAAATTCCATCCAAAATAATCAAAACCTAGGCCAACCATGTCAAACTAGACAATTTCCAAAGAGAAGCATCCACACCGCCTTGGGTGAACCAATTGAACTGGTCCTTAAGAAGCTCCTCCAAAATGGCATCATCACATTGTAGGACCCTAAACCATATGACCTTGGAAAATTCAAGCCATCATGGTGGGACGATAATGCATTATGTGATTATCACTAAAAAAAAGGGAATAAAACTTCTTCCTGTCAACAATTATGAAATCTTGTATAGGATCTTATTGAAAATCATACCATTGAACTAGATGGTCAACAATTTTCTTCAAACTCAGACCATACAATTCATAAAAACTCCCTGTAGGATCATGGTTCAAATAATCCCTCTACCTTAGGCCCAAAGAATAATAACAATCGGTCCAATTACACTCACACTACCTTTGATTATTCTAGTGGACCCATCATTAACCACCTTTGAGCTACCGACGAACATGTTAATACTATTACCATCAAGAAAATGTATGAATATAATGTCACCACCCATGGAGGCAAAGTCACAATAGCTGGTCTACCTACTAGATAGCCAAAAATCACAATACCTAGTCCATCTGCCAAACACTCACAACCCAAATGGCAGTTTAATCTCATTGACCAATTGGGAAAAATATCTGCTCAAATCTCCATACTTGAGCTGCTACACATTTCCCCTACACACAAAACTATACTTCATAAAACCTTGCAGGAGTCTTCTATCCCTAATGGCATTAATTTCAACCAATTTGAAGCCATGGTTGGATACTTTACCACCCCTCATCACATTACCCTTTTGGATCAAGACTATTCATCAGCTAAGCCATCTCACAACGGACGCATTGCATATCTAAGTTTCCATACATAGACATAAGGTTAGATGAGTCTTAGTAGATGGCAGAGCAAGATTGAATATATGCTCCCTAAAACTGGTTAAATCTCTAGGCTTCTTTGATGCTTGTGTAAACGCTACCAAGAGCATTGTTATAAAGGCTTATGATGATGAGGAATGCTCCTCAAGGGGCATTATCACACTTCCTATTTGTGCGGGGCAGGTCTTTGTGGATACAACATGTCAGCTCCTGGATCTTGAACTACCTTATAACATCTCACTTGGTCGACCTTGGATCCATTCCTTAAAACTTGTACCATCCACTTACCACCAATGCTTAAAGTTTCCTTTTGATGGCACTAAAATTACCATACATGGATATCATGATCCCTTCCAATACTGTACCAATTTCAGAGGTATTTCAGAACACCAAGTGCCAATTAACTGTGAAGCTTTGACATCCACTTCCACACTTGCCAAACCATCCACATCCACTCCTTTTTCTTCCACCACACCATCTCCCTCCATCCCGAAGGTCGATCCTAATGTCAAGATCCAGGACCAATGTTGGGAAGAATACAAATTAAACACAACCTATTGAATCACTAAAATACCCAAGTCTCCAAAGGCTTATGGTAGACCTTGTTTCAAAATAGAGCCTACAGATATTTTTAAGGTTCCTCTGACAATGACTTTCATCAAATGGGGGAAATTGAACAAGGAATACATTGAAGACATATTAGGCTGGATTTACAAAGAGATAGAAGACCTACCTCCCTTACCAATACAAATATATGGCAAAGGCTATGACATAATGAAGGAAAAAGGCTACGATGAAAGTAGTGGCCTTGGTAAAGACAAGACTGGAAGGAGAGAACCTATAATTCCTTCTAGAAGACCAAAGTATCTAGGGTTAGGGTTTGGGCCATTTGAAACTGATGATCCATGTACCAATGTACTTTCAAGTGAGAGTGTGAATTCTTCTGAATGTGTCGAGACAACCAAAGATTCCTTTACCGAAACTAACTCACATGAGTGAAATTTTGGTTCTCAAAGATCCTTGAGTGACTGTTGCCTTGATGAAATGTTTTTAGAACCTGGTGAGCCTTCCCTTGATTAAAGATTGCAATAGATGTTTAAAGCTAGATTTCTTAAAGACACTCCTAAACTCCCAATGAAAAGAGAAGAATGGGTAAGACTCTTTTGGCCCCATGATGATGGAAAACCTAAGCCATCATTTTACCCCATTGACCATCATTCTAACTCATTTGATTGGCCACGTGACACTATTCACCGTGATTCCAATCCATTTGTCCCCTATTTTGTCAATGAACCTAATTTTCCTAATGAAGATAACTACTTGATAGAATCTGAATGGGACTTTGAGGACAACAATTATGTCTTTACCCTTTCTGCCTCCATCTGCATGCTTTCTAAATCATCCCCACCATTCGCCAACACTGATGATGGTATCTCCTTTGTCTACCTATAGCTCATTGACTGGGATCAACAAGACCTACCAACTATGGACAATTTTTAGAATGGCGAAGTTATCACATAATTCGTGGGGCTTTGTGAAAGCATACCAATTGAAGACCATAAGGCTAGATTGGATATTGATCTAGATTGTGCAACATACTTCAGGGAGACTATGCAATCCTCTAGTCACAAAAATAAAAAATAAAAAAAAGACAAGTCTTTAGGTGAAAACCGAAAGGCACCTTCTAATGATACAAAAATAAAAATAAAGGACGTATCTAAGGGTGAAAACCTCTCTGAGGTGCCCAAGGATGGAGGATTGGAATTTCTTCCTGTTAAGTAGGAAAAATCGGCAATGCTCATTGAGGACACCATAGAAGTTAACATAGCCACAACAGAGGATCCTAAAACAGTTCTCTTTGCCACATCATTGACAAAAGAAGAAAAATCCGAATTCCAAAAGTTCTTCATAGAACGTAAGATTAACTTTGCATGGTCCTACACCGATATGCCAGGGTTGGATCCAACATTAGTCTTGCACCATTTTCCTTTTCTTCCAGATGCTAAGCCAGTCAAGCAAAAGGTGTGTAAGATGCACCCCCAGATCACCTTATTAGTTAAAGTTGAGCTCAAGAAGTTGTTAGATGCAGGGTTTATAAGATCAATAGACTATGCAGATTGGATTTCAAATCTTGTACCTATCATTAATCCAAATATTCAAATACGCATTTGTACAAACTTCCACGATCTAAACAAGCCATGCCCGGAAGATGACTTTCCACTTCTGAACATAGACATCATTGTGGACCTTATGACAAGATACGAGATGTTGTCTCTCATGGATGGTTTCTTGGGTTACAACCAGATTCGAATTGCCCCTAAAGACCAGCACAAAACAACATTCACCTGTCCTTGGGGTACCTACTATTGGAACGTCATGCCTTTTGGCCTCAAGAATGTAGGAGCCGCATATCAACGAGCCATGACCACAATATTTCATGACCTCTTGCACATTTTAATGGAAGATTATGTGGATGAACTCTTGGCTAAGTCTTTGATATGCAAGGATCACCTCAATGTGTCAGAAAAAATTTTCAAAAGGCTGGAAGAATACAAGGTCTGCTTTAACCCTAAGAAATGTGTGTTTGGTGTGACTTCAAAAAAAAATTGGGGTATATAGTTTCTTGCAGAGGCCTTGAAGTGGACCCCACTAAAGTGAAATCAATATTGGACATGCCTCTACCTAAAGGAATCAGTGAATTAAGGACATTGCAAGGCAGATTACAGTCTACCTGATGCTTCATCGCCCAACTAGCATAAAAATTACAACCATTCCAATAATTTTTGCACAAGGGAATCCCCTTTGTATGGACTGGAAAGTGTCAAAAATCATTCCAATAGATCAAAGACTATCTATTGTCACCACCTGTTCTAATGCCACCCATTAAGGGAAAACCACTGATTTTGTATATTTTTGCAAATACTTCAGCACTAGGAGCATTGTTGGCACAAAATGACCATGATGAGAAAGAAAGGGTTATATACTATATCAGTCATACATTGGTCAGATATGAACTCAACTACACACCCATCGAACGTGCATGTCTTGCAGTTGTCTTCGCCACCTAGAAGTTAAGACATTACATGTTGAATCACAAGAAGCACCTAGTGGCAAAGATTGACCCCTTGAAATATCTCCTAAGTTGAGCAGCATTGCCAAGTCGGTTGGAAAAGTGGGTTATGATATTGAGTGAGTATAACATATAATATGTGGAACAAAAAGCTATAAAAGGATAAGTAATAGTTGATCAACTCGTAGATGCACTTGTACAAGGCGACCACCCTTTGGTAGCTAACTTCCCCAACGAGTCTATCTTTCATGTAAAACCTAAATCACCTTGGAAGCTTTATTGTGACAGATCTCATACTAGTCATGGCTTAGGAGCAGGCATACTATTCATCACACCACAAGGGGACTCCATTCCTAAGTCATTCTGAATTGCTTTCCCATGTACAAATAACGTGGAAAAATATGAGGCACTTGTCACAAGACTTCGAATGGCTATCAAATGGAAAATTAAAACACTTCTAGTCTACGACGATTCCCAGTTGGTCATCAACTAGGTCATTGATGAATATGGGGCCAAGGATGAAAAGTCATTTCCCTAAAAATGCATGGTTGATAGCTTTCAATCATATTTCCACATACTTTCTTTTGAGAAAATTCCTAGGCCACAGAATAAGGCAGTAGACACAATGGCTATGATTGGATCTTTATTAGACATTCCTAGCAATGTGCCACAATTCAAGTTCTTGGTGGAGCAGCTATTGGTTCCTACATATGGCATTACTGAATCAAAAATGGTTGGTGAGCTTGTTGGTCCCAATTCACCATGGTATCAAGACATATACGATTACCCTCAATCCCAGACACTCCCCCCGAACCTTTCCAATAATCAACGCAAACCCTTTATCTACAAAGCTGGCCACTACACCATCATCAGTGACACCTTATACTGCTACAGCTTTTTCAATACCCTTCTTCGATGTCTCGACACTAATGAAGCACAAACAAACTTATGTGAGGTACATGAGGGTATATTTATATCTCATTCAAGTGGTCCAACCTTAGCTAAGAAGATCACAAGATGGGTATTATTGGTCGACTATGGAAAAATATGCACTTGAGTTTGTAAGGGCATGGCACTAATGTCAAATACATAATGATTTGATTCATGCACCACTGTAAAAACTTTGGCCCATCACTTCTCCTTGGCCCTTTTCACAATGGGGACTTGACCTTGTGGTCAAAATCCATCCCACCTCCTCCAATGGCCATAAATTCATCATCACCACCACTAAGTATTTCACTAAGTGGATCGAAGCCATCCCCCTTACATACATAACTGGAAAATAGATTTCCAAATGCATCCCCAACTACATTATCTTTTGGTATGGTGTGCCACAGTCCATCATCACAAACAATAGTCGTCCCTTCAAAAATCAAGATGTTTGTGAGCTTTGTGAACGCTTCCACATCCAACACCATTTCTCCATGTCATATTACCCACAAGGAAATATTCAAGCTAAGGTTTCAAATAATACAATTATCAAAATTCTTAAGTAGATCATCAATGACGTTGGTTGTGACTGACATTTACAACTTAACCCTACTATGTGGGCTTACCGCACTAGCATCTGCATGCCTACAGGAGCCACCCCCTTTGCCTTGGTCTTTGGAGTTGAAGCCATCTTTCCCATCGAGGTTAAAATTTCATCTTTAAGAGTCTCCCTAAAGGGCTTGATCGATGATGAAGAGTACCGACAATCACGATTGCATGAGCTGGAAATGTTAGAAGAACAAAGACAAAATGCCTTGAATTATTTATAGGCATATTAGAATCGCCTTTTCCATAGTTATAACAAGAGAGTTATGATCTTAATGCAAAACCTAAAGAATCAATCTAACAAAGAGAAACCCGACAAGTTCAAGCCCAATTGGTTGGGTCCTTATATCATCACTGTGTCATTCGCTTCAGGTGCATACCAGTTAGCCATTCCATATGGGGAACAGTTAATAGAGCCCATCAATAATCTACATCTATGAAATTTCTATATATAGCATCGAAGAGCCTGGCTAAAAACCATAAAAATTTAAAAAAATTTAAAAATACAAAAAAAATTATTACCCTAATGAAAACCAGGCAAACAACCGTCTTGGTGACACCAAAAAAATTAAAAAATGACAAAAATAGTAAAGAGAAATAATTCATCCAAAAGTGAAAACCTGGTAACCAGGCACTTTGGATAAGTACCATGGTGAAAACCTAGCAAACAGGCACCATGCATAGTCAATCATTTCTTTACCATCTACTTTCACTCTATCTGCCTTTGTCCATAATAAATACCTAGTCACCTGACACCCTCACAACATTCGTCATACTATCCTGCCACTTCTTTCCATGGCTGACAATGGTTGACATCAAGTCTAACATATTTTCCATCTTTCATCCTGATCACATCCTTTTCCATATCCTTCAACTTGGCTAGTCCTCAACCTGACTAGGGGAAATCCTTTATCACCTAACTGTAGTGGGTATCGCACATAGTGATGTCAATTGAAAGTCTTTAAAAAAAGACCTAAAAATCATAAAAAGTCCTAAAAAAAGACCTAAAAATCATAAAATGTCCTGAAAAAAGACCTAAAAATTAGAAAAGGTCCAAAAAGACATAAAAATTAGAAAAAAATAAAAAGAAAAAAAAATCACAAAATGTCCTGAAAAAATCCTAAAAATTGAAAATGTCCTAAAGAAATCCAAAAAAAACAAAAACATGTCAAAAAACTCATAAACGAAGTCAAAATCGGTCATGTCATGTCAGTCAGTCAGTCCATGTCACTGTCGAACTATGTTGTCTCTACGCATTTACTACGTAGGCAAGGCTCATCTTCGAGCCCCCGAGACATTAGGTCAGTCCTTTTAGGTTTTTCCAAATAAAATCATGACTCAATCTTTGATCAATCAAGACAAAGTCATTGGTTGTGTCGAACTACAAGGTCTCTACGTGTATGGCATAGGTAAGGCCATCAATCAATGAGCCCCCGAGGCTGCACTAGGTCAGTACATTGCAATTACATTAGCATGTTAACATGAGCATGCGGTCAATTATGTCATCCAGTCAACTTTGGTCAAACTATAAAAAAAGTTGACCTGCCAGCTCTTGGTTATTCTTCGGATGTGTTCTTTCAAAGAAGAACTCTTGTTATTTATTTATGTTTTAGGATATGGCTTTCCTAAGCAACGTCACTATCAACTGGCATTTTGAGGGATTCTTGCAACATTTAAGGATCGATCCTCTCGACATCGACATCATTCAGGATGTGTCCTTTTGGAATTTGGAATTACCTGGCATTTGTCACCTAGACATTGTCAAAACCTGACATCTCGACATCAAAACACCTGGCATCTCGACATAAAAACACTTGACATTTAGACACACTTAGAAAACACTTCGACAAACACTGTCTTTTGGCATTTGTCCTTTGATTTCTCATCATGCTACTAGTTCCTCAAGGATGTCCTAACAACAAGATTTAGAGGAGCAACGATGTATAATGATGATTTTCTTGTCTTGTCCTTTTCAAACTGTAATGTTGCTAGTTCCTCAAGGATGTCTTGGCATCAGGATTTAGAGGAGCAATGATGTTTCATGACTTGTCTTTCTTGTCTTTCTAGTTTGTGGTTGGTTATGACAAAGGGACTGAGGCAACTAAGCTCCTAGTATGAGTTATGATCATCCTTTTGTGACTACTCATTTCATGTGATGGTATGACCTTGCACACCACTAATATGTTCCATATCATGTTGTTTTTTGGCCATTACAATAATCTTCCCAATGGTGATTAGAGAAACTTCTATTGGTTCTTTGGCAGTATATTGAAGGATTCTTTCTCCACACTAACATCTCCTTCTGTCTGGTCATTTCTTTTCTTCTGCCTCTTGATGATATCTTGTGACATACAAAAATATCATTGCATACATGCTCATATATAGACATTGCATTAGTTCATTAAACATTTACATATATCCATTCACATATTTTCATTTACATCATTTTCATTCACATAACATATAAGCACTTTAAACATTTTCATATATTGTCCATATCATCGGTGCATATACAACATAACATAAAACATCACATGGCGTATTATCCATACATACAATAAACATGGAATCACATAGAAAACATTATGCATACATATCAAACACCATCATAGAATAACCAACATACATAACATAGGATCATCATGGCATATAATCATAAATAACCATCATAAATGCATACATCACATAACATATAAATTGCATCATCATAGGAATCATCGCATAAATCACATCACATAAGAATAATAACATCATAATGCATCACAACATAATACATAGCATATAGTCCACACCAAAATTACATCATATATATATATATCTCAAAATCATGTCACAGGATAGTCTCGGGGAATCCCAAAAATAGAGCTCACAAGCTCAATGGTCAATATATCAAATGTCTCAACATAACAGCAAGATAACAATAGCATGCCCTAAATTATGCTCTCCTCATCCCCTCGAGGTGACGAATGGAGTGACTAATGCTTTGTAATTGGCACTGATGGCATATGTGAAGACAAGGCCAGTTGGGTCTGTGAGGTTGATGGATCGATGGCAGGCGGCTGACTGTGTTGAGACCTGTGTCCTGAGGATACTAACCCATGGCTATGACTGGATCTGTGGCTTGAGGAGTTCCTGTGACTGTGATGAGATCTATGACTTGAAGAGTATCCAGATGATTTTAATCCACCTACATTTCTCTTGCTATGACTATTGTGGCTCCTATTGTTACCACTCCCTATCCCTATCTGAGTCTAAGATAAACTAGGATCCCGTTGATCTATCAGCACCACTCTCTCATATAGCATCTTGTACTAACCCCAGCTAGCACTAACCCTAGCCAACTCCCTAGTGATCTCTCCCACTGGTCCAGCACATAATTGAGTGAACTCGGAGCACTATCTTTGTGCCTCCTATTTCCTGATCATAGCCATATCTCACTACACCCTCGTAACCTCCAACTCTCCCTGTAGGGTCCTGATCTATGTTGAGGCCTCATCTAGTCTGCTCTGCATAGCAGCTAACCTCTGATCCATTGTGGCATCCTATGGAAAAGGTGGCCTACTAGCTATATCCTCCTCCCCATCCACCATCCACTCCCTCAGCTATCTCTTGGCCCCATCCATGTCATCCTCTCCACCGATGTTGATCTCCTCATCATCTTCTCCAATCTCCTCTCCACCAACTGCCTCCTCCCCTCCATCAACAACCAATGTCTACTCCACTATGTGCACCTCCTCCTCCCTCGGCACCTCTCCCTCTAGCCATCCTACTGGTTGTTCTCCCTCTACTCTGACCTCTGGCTACTTTGCCTCAGGCCTACCCTCCTCCTCTCTCTCCTCCTCGCCCTCCTCTTGGATTAGTGTTAAGGGAACTCGCTCGACCTACTACCACACCCTCCTTGCCTGCCTCTGGTTGTCTCCTCCTCTCCACCTCCTCCCACCATCACCTCCATCTCCCCATCCCTTCCATCATCTCCTCCACCCCCATCTCCTCCTCCCCTCCCCCCATCTCCTCCACCTTCATCTATCCCTCTCCCCCTACCACCATCCCTGCCTCCTCATCCTACCTTCCTCACCCGTGGAATCACTAATCGCCAATCAACTAGCGTTGGCTGATCTGGATCTATCAATGGTTGTGGCTTGTGAGTCTACCACCATATATCATAATCTGTTGTGGTCCCTAGATCCACTGGACCCCTGCTCCAAGCCCACTGTTGTGCCATCAATCCATCTACATGTTGCTCTGATAGTGGAACTGACATAGCTAGCCCCCACATTGTCTCTTGTGAAGATTTTGCATACTCTACAATCCCCATAGGAACATCCTACTACTCATTGAACTAACGTAATATCCGTTGGGGTAGGTACATCTCAATGATAAGTTGAGACTGAACTGTCCATCCAATTAGGTATAAAAACTGTCGATAAAAATTAAGATGATCATCCTCTCCTGGCCACTGTGCACAATCTTTGTATGGCCTCCAGATGAATTGCATCAGTGTGTCAATACAATGGCACCAAAATCCTATGTCTCCAACTCTGGTTTGTTGTAATGCACCTGCACACAAGTAAACATATGACATACCCTCAACAAGCTATAGTCTCTGAATTGGTGGAAAAAAGACGAGAATATGCTCCTATGTCCAAATCATCAATAATGTGGTACCACAACTAATACTGCTCACCTCTCTATAGGCTACCTCGTGCAACTGATGATATAACATCCCCAATAAACATGGTCCCCATGCAAACACAGTCCTATCCTACCTCATCCTGACAAGCACCTCTCCCCACCTGATAGGAAACCCATGACCATGAGGATCAGGAATAAGCACACCGAAAATCAAAGTGCATATCATATCATCCCATTGCATGTAGTGCTCAGTCATAAACTCCCACCTAATCTCGTAACCGCCAATGCCTAGCTACACAGCATCGCCAGGCTCATAATACTCTGTCAAAGCCTAAAGTCCCTAGTGTGGATTATAGACCACTCACTCTCCTTTGATCAGAATGCATAGAATCTCGTAAGTGTCCTCCAGAGTGATAGTAGCCTCTCCCATTAGGATGTGAAAGGAGTAGGTCTCCGAGTGCCACCACTCTGCCAGTGCTATTAGTAGACCCCTATTTTCTGATACAATGGGCATATAGGTAACTTAGTACAATCCCAACTACATCAGTCGCCTACACTTCCTATCTCACAACTGATCTTTGAATGCATATGTAGATGGCTTGAACTCGCACGTATAAATAGGTGGTAATCATTTTTGCACATGTAGAAATGGGAGTTAACACATCATTGAACATCATTATCATCATCTATTTAATCAAAAGTGTCTAAGAAAGTAAACCTAAACTAAGTCAACCCTAGTCAAAGTCAAATGCATCGTGCTAGGTCAAATGTGTTGTTTCATTAGTCATATGTGTCTCGGCATGGAAATTGTGTCACAAAATCTCACAAATGTGTCATCCTAAAGCACTTGCATTGCTCCCTCCATTAGTTGCATCACTGTAAATAATTTGCATCGCACGATCCCACAATTGTGCTTTGATTTGGTGATTTTGTTGCAAAATATGACACTTGCATCGTGAAACGATGATTGGGTCTCATTGGCCCACAAATGTGTCATTGTAAACCTAGACCTACCATGACCCCTAAATTTGTGTCATGACACATCAAATACATGCGATGCAAATGCAGATGTTTCGCAACGCATTTGTTGACCTACCTTTAGCACCTAAAAAAGCACAAAAAATGAGAAAAGGACAAAATGAGAATAGAGTACATACCGGTGGCTCTACGCCCTCTAGTTGTCGAAAGGTTCGCACTCAAAATCTGTGATGTTTGGTCACTAGAATCATCATCTTCGTGTGAGGTCCTCTCTCTCTAAACTCTTAATTATCAAAAGGAAAAACTGAAAATGATTTACCTTTTCACCCAAATTCACCCTATTTATAGGGTGCATTTTAGGGTTTTTCTGTAGTTTTATTACTGGAGGCTCATTTGACCAACTTTGATTGACCTTTTGAATGCCTTAAACACATCGAAATTCAAAATCGATCATGCCACTATTTTTCTGGACATCAAATTGACTTATTAGGACACTTTCCAAATTTATCTAGTGCCGGGCCAAAATTTGAAAATTTTCCCGAGGGGGAATAAATACTTTGTACCTTCATTGGGGGATGTTTTAGACTTATTTTCTTTGTCACAATCTGATAAACTGCATTATGACAAAGAGGGGCAAAATATAGACACATAAAATTGACCTAGGCCTGCGAACATTATTTTCTCCATATTTTTTCTTAACATAATTAAAATATTTAATTATATCCTATGGTCCAATTTCAACTATTAATTAAATAATTCTCAATTATTTAATTAATTTACATCTTTTATTCCTCCTAACTATTTAAATAAATAAATTTTATTTATTTAATTAAATATGTTGCTAATTTCCTGATGTCTCTCTATAATTAAATAAAATCATTTAAAATTGTCCCACTTTCTATTTTCTCTTTCCAAGTAAATAACTTAAATTAATTGTTTACTGTCACAAGGTCCAACAACTTTTGAATTAAATTAATTTTTAATTCAAAAGGTCAACTTAATCTTTAAATCAAATAATTTTAAATTATTATTTGATTCTCTAGCTTTTTCTTTTTTCGTGCCAATATTTCCTCTTGTCACATGCATTCTCCACCATTGATTTGATTTTTCTAAAACCAAATCTCATCCCTTCATTTCAAATTTACCCTAATGTTTCCCTAACCCTAATTGTGGGTTGTCACATTTAATTTCATCCATTGATCTTAGGGAATTTCTCATCTGACAGTCTTAGCCATTCATCCAAAATTGACTTTTCTATAAAAAGGAAATTTTGGCCTCATTTTGACATCTCTTGACATTGTAACTTCATACTTCATAGGTTATTTTCTGCATACTTTAGCCTTGCTTCATGCTTGCATACTTGTATTTGAGGCTTTTCGATTGAATCCTTCAATATTTTCTTAGGACATAGTCATAGTCATAGGTTGCTCAACAAAAATCTTAGGGAAAACATCTACTTGTAGCAAATTGAGATGGTGCAATGAAGGTGAATCATGTAGGACATGAAGGCTTGGTGATATTGTTCCTTGTTTTTATGTTTTCTAACTCCAATGTTCCTCATTTTTTTGCCTAGGTTTATTTTGTTTATGCTTTATAATGCTAACTTGATATTTTCCCTAAGTTACACTTATATAGGTTAAGTGATATAAAGACACTCTTGACTTTAGCTAGTCTTCTCCCCCTATGTTGGATGAATTGAACAATCTTGTCAAGAAAGCCTAAGACATAACTATGTATATTTAAGAAAATGCTAGACTACATAAACATACATGCTTGGCCCTCGGTCATCTATATCTAGATCTAACACAAGAAAGCCCAAATTATTTCATGTGGAAAAAAATTACTAATTTGAATAATCCTGATAATTATTTATAGTTTAATGCAAACAGGAACTTATGTACCTATGTACGCAGATATGAGATACCAATGTACCATTGTAAGATAGGAATGTGCTCTAGCAGAGAAGCCCCTATTAAAGAGGAAGATTTGAATGACATTGTTAAATTTGTTAGTGATAATTTCAAGGAAATTGCAAAACCTCTTTCCTCAAAGATTCGTGAAAGATTCCCTCAACATGAAATACTTGAAGCCATGGGTATCATGTATCCTCAATTTTGCATAAACCGAGATAGCCCAGAACTATTTTCAAGATCGAGTAAATATCTTGATTGAACAATTTTTGAAAAGTGTAACATACAATGAGTAAACAATAGAAGGAATTTTAAATAAAGATAAGCTTAGAAAACAATGTAAGAATTTTGCAATAGCTATGAGGGACCAATATAATTTCTTGTGCATGGAGAAGTCCTTTGAACTAGGATCAATAACAAAGGTTTGGACAAAATTAGGTCTAAGTGAAATATTTTGTGATAGGATATCAGAATATTTCAAACTTGTTGATTTATGTCAAACAATTATATTGGGGTCGATGGAGGATGAGAGAGTTTTCAGTTCATTGGAATTTTTGAAATCAAAGTTAAGAAACAAACTCTACAAGAATCTAGAAAATTTCTTGAGGATAAAAGGAACTATGTATAATGTCAAAAAAATTCCTTTTTAAAGGGAACTCACAATCTAGAGGTCCACATGCAAAAGAAGAGGGACTGGGTTTTGCAACACTCCAATTCCAAATGTTGGTACTGGTGGCATTGGTGGCACTGTCAGTGGTAGTGGGAGAAATGACAGAGACAATGAATATTGAATTTGAGGCACAAGCCGAAGAAAATGAAGAGCAGACTCAAAATCAAGATGACTCTTTTACTTTATCTCAAGTTGAACATTAGTTTGACGAACCTGACTCCATTTGGGAAATGGAAAAGAATTAGCAGCTTTTAGGTATTTATATTGCACTTCATGAATCAGTTTCCATTGTTCCAAACTATAGTTGATGAAATTTTATATTGTATTCCATGAAATTGTGAATCATTGCACTTCATGACATTTTATTTTATACTGCACTTCATGAATCATATTACAAACTGTAGTTGATGATATTTTATATTGTATTGTGATATTTTATATTTAATATTGTATTCCATGGTATTGAATTTGATATTTCCTTTTGCATCATTTTTAAAGAACAACACTTATCACATTACATATAAATTCATATTTCATTTCCATTCTCACAATCTTTGATAAATAATTGAAAGGAATATTAATCCATTCCTTGAACAAAAGCTAACAATTCAACATCCATAACTTATAAATAACCATTGATTATTTTGAGTCAGATGATAATGAATATAATACTACAGACCAAGGATAGGTCGATATTATATTCAAAATTAAAGATATTATAGTGTATTTTCCCTTTACCTACATTCTAATAATCTAATTTGAAGTTGACCGGATTTTACCCATTCCCAGTCTCTTAAGTCATATCTTATTCCTTTGCGTCCATTTACTCACCAGCCCCTTGAGCCTAGTGTTCCCAGTTGCTACCCATAGAATTATAAATCTTGCCTTGTCTTATGCTAATGTAGGTCATAAAATTCTTTAATTATTGTTCTTTCCTTAAGTTTTGGTTTTAATATTCGCTTAATATCATTCATGTTATAAACCTAGGTAGGCAGCCCCTTTTAAGTCATGTAATAACTGCATGTGCTTATTAAAATCCTTTGTTATGTTTGGCAGGTGTTGGCCTCCTACAATGATTTAACTAAGCCCTTGCAGTTGTGATTCGTAGATTGGACATCTAAACTAAATAGCCATTCAATCATCATGAAGGTGCATTTAACTTGTCAACCCAGGGACATGAACTTGAAATGGGTCAGCATAGTATGTGCACTAAGGATCCCAAGTAGCCATATTCATTCTACAACCAAGAAAAACATAATGTTGAAGGTAAATTGCTTAGAAGGAAATAACACAAGTACTGAACATCAACCAAAAACTATGCTAAGCTGAAATGCATGACAGAAATGAAAATCTAAGCAAACAAATAGGAAACTACTATGTCTACTTTGACTATAGGAACAGTCACAGAATGTAATTCTAGTGGTTGCAAAAACAATCAATGCCAGATTCTTAACTAATTACTGAACAAAAAGTAATAACTAAAATAAACTAAACTAAGGATGAAATTCTCACCAAGTGGGCCCCCTTGGATGAGTATCCTCTAAAACTAATGTAAACTCAAATGCACAGACTTATAACTTCATCTTATTCATTGGAAAACATGAGTACAATAGAGTAGTGTAAACTATATTGCTGAAATCTAAGAATGCAAGTACATCATCAAATCATGCAACCTCCTAAGAAGGAGCATCTAACTCTTATTTATAGGAAAAGAAGTGACTAACTAAGCAAGGCAGTCAACTCCACGAAATGGGAGGATGCCAGTTTAGGAAAAGTAGAGAAAGTGGAGGGGCAATTATGCATGCATGGAATCTGATCAGACGTGTCTGTCTCAATGTAGATTTAGCACAGCGGTAACGCCTATATTCACTCAACATCAATAAAGATCATTTACAAGGCGGTTACAATTCAGTTTGCACGAGGAATCTCCCACTGTCGACCTCTTTGAATGATTCCCTTCATTAACCTTTGCATGACCACTTTGTTAATTGTTATGGTGAATGACTATTTGGCGGAATCTTCTTGATCTAGGGGTCTCAAATCATATATGCATGGCATTATTAGTAAGCATAATAATCGCATATCTATAACTATCTTAAATAACATTCATTAATCCACATGTAGAATTAACACAAATAGTCCATATAACATATCAATGTCATTAAAGATTTGCAAAGATAAAATTAGGCCCAATGTCTATGGTTTTGAGGAAATATCAACATTCAAACATCAAGGTTCATAACAATTTTGAAAAATAAATCATAAATTCTACCAAAAGTAAACCATAAACTAGACACATCATCCCCCCCCAAAACCTAAGGTTTTGTTGGTCCTCCAGTAGGGGAAGGGTTGTTCTTCTGCTTAATCAAAGCCCTAAAATTTGTAACTTCCAACTGTCCCACATTAGTGGTTGCTATGTGTGAATCAAGATTCCAATAGAACCCTTGTTTTCTATCCAATCTGTTACATCTTTGTCTCTCTACAGCAATATCATAGTTGTAAAACTTGTAATTTGGCACAAGCCACATTAGGAGGGGTGGCTAAAAAGTCAGTGGAAGCCAAAATCATCCTTTTGTCCTCCTAATCTATATATATCTATCAATTCTTTTAAGTGTTGCAGCATAATTCTGTATAGAGTGGGGCTCAAATTGCTTTAGCTCATTAGTTAGGTTGTTCCATCTTTGGGATAGGTATCTCTTCATAGTTTCATCTTTTGTCTTTGCCACCACCTCATATTCATTATAAACTGCTTCTATCCAAGGCATAACCCTATTACCATAGCTGGGTCTGAGAATCATTTTGCACCACTCCAAGTAAATGTCCCTTGGATTTCCTAATTCAGCCCTAATGGGCAAAGGGATGTTGGATTCCAATTGCTTATAAGCTCCATATTGTTGTTCCAAACTGATCTCATTTTGTACCCAGGATAAATGCCCTTAATTGAAAATCCCCCACATATAACAGTAGATTCCAATCATGGTCTTGAGTTACAGCATAATTGTACAAATAAAATTCACATAACAAATTCTTCATCTCACAGGAAGCAATCCAATAAGCATTGAAAAATTCAATAGGAGTCTCAATAGAAGGGTTCAAACCCGAGACAATTCTTGCCAGCTTAAAAGAAATATATTTCTCCTTCAAATGCAAAGCATAGACCCTTGGAGGGGCCCTACATTCTACTATCTGGGGTACCAAGGTTGTCATATCATCCACCTTCTTCTTTAAAGTAGCAATTTTTGCACCCTTGTCTACAATCTCATCTTTCTTTTGAATTTCCCTCTTCAGCCTATATTTCTCTTCTTTCCATTCCTCTTCTCTTCTTTGCACCTCTTTCCATAAATGCATATCTACCATGTGCATTGAAACATTAGGGGGGTTATGAATTCCTACCAGCATTTTTCCCAGCATTGATGCTTTCTCTTCATATAGTACTAGCTGCAGGGATTCAGGTTGTTCAGTCAAGTCCGGCTGCAGGGCCTCTTGTTCCTATTTTTGCTCATGTTGCAAGGTCTCTTGCTATAGGAAATCCTAATTTTCCTCATACCCTTGATTCTCAACTTGTTCCTACAATATCAGCAAGATCTGCCAGGTTATGTTTGTTTCTTTCTCAAATATATCCTCTTCCTTGACATTCACCTACCCCATTGGAGCTTTTGTGTCCCCCTGTGATATTTCTCTAGACTTAGGGCTTTCCTACGGAGGCATATCAAAGGCTATCCCAACTACTCTTGATTTCCTAAGAGGATTTCACATTTTTCTTCGGCTGCAAGATGAACAGTGTTAGCCTTTTGCTTCCTAGAGCTTGGTACTTCTTTTCCTGTTGGCTACTTTTTAGCTTTTCCTTTTCTTATTTCAGCTCCTCACTTTTGTGCCTTAGTTTTCATTAGGATTCCAAGTGGAACATCATCATCAAAATCTAGGGAGGAACTTTCTTTTTCAGAGTGCTTTGTTTCAGAAGAGCTAATCTCTATGGTCTATTTTGTTGTAGGAGGGTTTGCACGAGGACCTGGGCCAGAGGTTGAAGCACCAGGAGTGGCTTCAGCCACACTCAATCTCCTGCTAGACCTATGGGGTTGAGTTAAAACCCTAGGTCACAAATGCACAGGTCTAATTTGATAAATATTTATGAATTATTCCCAAGTCATTTAAGATACATCATGCAGAGACTTCTCAACTAACAATTTAATCAAACAATGGTCAGAAATAGAATTGTCCCTACCTTTCTGAGTCTTGGCTACCATGATTGAAAGAAGGTGGTAAATCACATTTAGCACATTCATCCTCCTTCCGTGCCTCATGTGATTCAAGAGTTTAAAATGCATAGAATGTAGATTTGACTAGCATCCATCACAAGTGATATATTTAATGACATGAACAGCTATTTGCTTCCATGGCTTGGGTGGAGAGGTTCTTTTTGTGCCTTGTTTATCCACGCTTAATGGAGGGTCATCAGGTTCTATAAATTCAACCCTAGCTAACCTAGCGTCTCTAGAAGTAGGGTAGTTTTCACCATCGGTAGGAAAACTTGTAACCTCTGCAATTCTTTCTTCAGTAGCCAATACTTCTAGCCCTTTTACTGTGGTTTTTTCCTCAGACAATGTCTGGGAAAATTCTAATGCAATGTCTCTATTAAAACCATTCAACTTCATGAAATAGTCTAACCAACCACATTTTTTGAATTTAGCTTGTGAAGGTGCATCTTGTAATAATACATCATCAACCGTGGGTTCATTCCTGATTAACCAACCTCCCATTGTCTGCAATCACAATCATTGCAAATTTTCCTTCCTACAATGCTGCCAAATTTCCAACGCCAATGTCGCATGAATTTTCCTTTTCTTTTTTTACCTTTTCTATCTTTCTATTTTACCTTTTGGCGACATAAGATTATGATAGGATCAATAATGGCAATAAATGAGTAATAAAGGAAGGTTATGATGGAGAAAAATGGTGGTGGCAGTTGGTGTCACCTCACACGTACAAGTCGTCATCGTACTTGGAGTTCAAATTGGCTTGATTTAAATTTTGTTGACATAGACTAGTATGGACTGAAATGTGGGCAAAGTACTCACATCTTCCCCCCCCCAACCTAAATTTGAGCATGTGTCCTCAAATGCAAGGTGGTAAGGATGATTTGACAGGGACAAGGAATAATGACATGCTATGGTGAACGTCCATATTAATTCACAACAATTAAATAAATGCACTTAAGACAATTAATAGATAGCAATTAATGCGCACATACCTGGGTTCATTGCAAAGATTATGGAAAAAGTACGAATCTCCTTTTAAGAAATAAGTAGATAAATTAATGAAAATGAGGTGGAATGAGGTGGAGTGGAATGCAGTGAAGCGATGGAAGAGAGAGAAAGGTGGAGATGGATGGGCGGATGGGTGGATGGGTGAAGTGGACTCCCCCAAAAGTGGAAGTCTTTATTATGACAAGTACATACCTTAATTATCCAGAAGGAGGGACACTAAGTCCACTTCCTTCAGCTACAAGAAGCTCAGGTGTTGCATGTTGAGTGAATTGTTGTAGGAACTCTTCTTTGGATGTTGGCTTGTGATACAATCTAAGGCGATGTCCACTGAAAAGTAGCTTAAATCTGACTGGGTCAATAGTAGTGAGTTGAACAACACCATTGGGGTATACTTTGGCAACCTCATATGGTCCTAGCCACCTTGTCTACAATTTTCCTGCATTATCTTGATATCTGGAATCATAAAGCAAGGCCCAATCTCCTGGTTGTAATTTCTTGTCCTTGATGAATTTATCATGCCACCTAATTCTTTGATTCTGTACTACCTCTATGTGATGCAAAGATGCTCTCCTCATCTCATCCAAAGCATTCAACTGCAATATTCTTTCTCTTTGTGCCTTAAAGATATCCATCCCCAAGTCTACTACAATCCAAAGAGTCTTATGTTCAAATTCAATGGGCATCATGGTTTTTTTCCATACAGCAACTCAAAAGGAGTGAAGCCTGTAGTTATCTTCCAAGTTTTCCTATAGGCCCAGATAGCTTCAGGCAGCCTATTTTCCCAATCCTTTTTATGAACTTCTTTGGACGTTGGCTTGTGATACAATCTGAGGCCATTTCCATTAGCAAGCAACTTAAATCTGACTAGGTCAATAGTAGTGAGCTAAACAGCACCATTGGGGTATCCTCTGGCAACCTCATATGGTCCTAGCGACCTTGTCTACAATTTTCTTGCATTATTCTGATATCTAGAATCATAAAGCAAGGCCCAATCTCCTAGTTGGAATTTCTTGTCCTTGATGAATTTATCATGCCACCTAATTCTCTTATTTTTCACTACCTCTATGTGATGCAAGGCTGCTCTCCTCATCTCATCCAAAGTATTCAGCTGCAGGATTCTTTCTCTTTGTGCCTTAGAGATATCCATCCCCAAGTCTACTATAGTCCTAAGAGTCTTATGTTCAAATTCAATGGGCATCATAGTTGTTTTTCCATACAGCAACTCAAAAGGATTGAAGCCTATAGTTGTCTTCCAGGTTGTCCTATAGGCCCAGACAGCTTCGGGAAACCTTTTTTCCCAATATTTTTTATGAGCAGCCACTGTTTTGGTCATGATGGCTTCAATCTCCTTGTTAGCCACCTCAACTTGGCCATTGGCCTAGAGGTGATAAGGATTAGACTTCCTGTGTCATATGTTGTACTCATTGACTAGTGTTGAAACAAGGGTTGATGTGAATTGATCCCCTTTATCAGTCACTATCTCTCTTCAAACTCCATACTATGTGAAAATCTCCTCATAAATAAATTCAACCTTATTATCTCTTGCATGTTTCATGGCCTTAACTTCTACCCACTTAGTTACATAATCAATGCAAACTAAGATATAAGACTTACCATTTGATGGAGGATCAATGGGTCCTACAAAATATCCCCATTTGTCAAATGGAGTGATTACTACCTAGGAGAAAAGTGGCATCTCATCAGATTTGGTTGGTTTTACCATCCTCTAGCATCGATCACATTTTCTTGTATACCTTCTTGCATCCTTTTGGAGTGTTGGCCAGTAATATCCTATGTTCAAGATCTTCATTGTTGTCCTCTTGGCTGCAAAATGTCCTCCACATGGTTCATTGTGGCATGCATGCAAGATATCATATGTCTCATCTTATCTCACACATCTCCTCATGACATGGTCTGGTCTAGTATAAAACAAACATCCAACAATCCATGAAAAAGGAAAATATTTTTTAATGAGCACCCTTCTCTCTTTTGGAGAGAAGTGAGGAAGAACTCTCCTTGTGACCAAATAATTAGCTATGTCAGCATACCAGGATGTTTGCACACTGATGGAGAATAGATTCTCATCAAGGAAAGAGTCTTCTATGGCTTGATTGTCTTCTGATGTAGTCAGCCTTGAAAGAAAATCTGCAACAACATTGGCCTTCCCTAGTTTATCCACAATGGTTATGTCAAACTTTTGAATCAATAATAACCATCTTGCCATCCTTCCTATGATCAGGGATTTATTCATGAGATATCTAATGGTTGCATGATTGGTGTGCACAAATATTTGATAGCCTATTATGTAGTGCTTGAATTTGTTTAAGGCATAGATCACTGCCAACATTTATTTTTTGTCACTGTATAATTGAATTCAACTCCTTGCAAGTTTTTGCTGACAAAATAAATGGAATTTTCAATAGCCCCTTCTTTCTTTCCTAAGACTACTCCTGTGGCATAGTTTGATGCATTTGTATGGATGTGAAAAGGAAGCTCCCAATTAGGCCCCTTGAGTATAGGAGCATGAGTTAAAGTTGTCTTCAGATCATAAAATGCTTTGTCAAAGCCTTATGTCCATTGAAATTCAACATCTTTGGTGAGAATAGTATACAATGGTGCTACTATTTTCTAAAATACTTGATGAACCGCCTATAATAGCCTATGTGTCCTAAGAAACTCCTTTCATCTTTTTTTTTGTAGGTGTGGGAATATTTGTGATTACCTCAATCTTTGCAGGGTCTACTAGAATTCCTTTGTGAGAGATGTAGTGTCCAAAAACTACACCTTCCTGCATCATCATGAAACACTTTTCACTGTTTAAAGAGAGATTGTGATCTTCACATCTTTGTAGGACTTTCCTGAGATTCTCCAATGCTTCATTGAAATCACCACCATAGGTGGTGAAATCATCCATATAAATTTCCATGCAATCATGAGAAATGTTTGAAAATATGCTAATGACTGCCCTCTGAAAAGTTGCAGGTGCATTGCATAAGCCAAATGGGAGTACCGAGTAGGAATAGGTCCCCCATGGACAGGTAAAGGTGGTCTTCTCCTAGTCCTCAGGTGCAATTTGGATCTAGTTATATCTATTGAAGCCATCTAGAAAGGAAAATTATTGCTTTCCTGCAAGTGAGTCTAAAACTTCATCTATGAAGGGTAAAGGAAAATGGTCCTTTTTGCTGGCGACATTAAGTTCCCTGTAATCAATGTAAATTTTTCATTTCCCTCCTTTCTTGGGCATAATCACCAATGGAGACACCCACTGGCTATCTAAAATGGGGTAGATAAATCCTGCATCTAGCAATTTCTGTAGTTCTCCTTTGACAATTTCTCCTAGTGCAGGGTTGATTCTTCTTTGTGGTTGTCTAACTAGGATGCAATCATCTCTGGTATAAATTCTATGAGTGCAAAGGTTAGGGTCCAATCCCTTCATCTCATGATAGTCCCACACAAATTCATGTTGGTGGGTCCTTAATAAGTTTTCCAACAATAATTGTTGTTCTTCATTTAGTTTGTTGTTAATATTCAAAAAAATTCCTTCTAACACCTGTACTTATGTAGTTGACTCTATCATAGCTGCTTCATTAACGCATGGTAGCTTGAGTTCATATGGCAGAAATGTATGGTACATAACTGTTGTTTTAGGAAGTCTGGCTACAGGAAGAGTGGCTATATTAAGAGTGGTTGTAGGAAGAGTGGGTAGAAGTGTCTTGACTGGAATAGCAGAATGAGAAGATGATGCTTCCTCCACTTCACAATGATTATGAATGATGTTATCCAATACTTCATCTTCATCTTGAAGTTGCATGAAAGAGATTCTACCTAAAATCATAAGCTATGCCACATAATTAACTTCCTCGGCCTCTTCACCAACATGTTGTCATACGGGATTATCCTCATCATGGGATGGTTGAGCAAGAGGATAAAGAGAAAGCTTTTTGGTTCTCTTT
>VDFB02330603.1:44335-93976 GCA_007258455.2 Sequoia sempervirens | reverse complement strand
AAAGTAGGTATTTTCAGAGTTGACCTTGACTCAGTCACAAATAGCTATCCCTACATGTCTAAAAAATGGAGCAGAACTTAGAGGAGCCACACAAGTGATCTTATGGCATCTGTTTATGATTCACCCAAGAAGAGGTACTTTTTTGCTTTAATTTTGGATTTGGTGCTTTTCATTCGTTCACCCCAATGTGGTCTCTGTTACTAAATATTCTTCTGTCTTTTAATCCCTTAATTATTTGAAACTTCAAGCCTTTCTATTTGTAATGAAAAATCATCTAGCCTAACAAGATTATGAGCCATCTAAAGTACAAAATCCATGGTGAGCTTGCCTAAAATTCATGGTGTCAGTAGGGTCTTCTTACAAAATGGTCTCTTGAAGCTCAAAAGATTATTTTCCATGGTAGTCCTAAATCACATACATATATAAGCACTAATTACAAGCATCCAAACAAGCAAACCAAGGACACTACATGCAAAATTTTCTAGTTCCACATTGCAGTGTTATGAGGATTCAGTAAATGCATTGCATACATGCCTGCAATTTGTGTAGGGTGATGGTCAAACCTTAATGAAATGCCCTTCTATAGCTTGTATTGTGCATTTTAGGCATATGCATTGGTGACCCTTTCCCATTTAGAGGGGGTTCTAAATGTGCATAGACATGTCGATTTATAGGAAAGTGTGTCATTTTGAGTAGGATATTTTATCTTGTTTGAACATTTTTCTAACTACAGTAAAAGGTGCTCGTGTTGCTTTGTGTATACCTATTTACTATTTTAAGCTAGCTGTAGCATTAAAGGTCAACTGATTTATCTTGATCATTTATTTGTTTTTCCATAGATACCTTGGGTTAGGCACTCTAGACTTGCAAAACTGAGTAACAAAACAGGTCCGATGGATAAAAAATCCCATTAGAAACCAAAATTATAAAAGCCTATTATTAAGTCAATCTTTAGCAGCAGTGGGAAGTATCTTCATCCAATTCAAATCGGCCATCTTTCATCTTCATTTGTAGTAAATGAGATCATCTTCATTTCAATGTTCAAGGGTATACGGAGAAAATCTGTTACTCAAACTTAAAAAAGAGAACAAATAGTAGCTTACAATTATGAACTAGGATCAACAGACCAAATAATTACCTATCTATCTTCAGAATGCAAAAACAACTTCCATCGTGGATGGCCAGATTATAAATTAATCACAACTTATTGCTTTCATTGCTATCCAATATGATGGGTTTCCATTTTTCAAAAAAGAAACATAAGAGTTTGGGGCTATGACTTAGTTGGTGAATCAGCCATTATATATAGCTAGAAATAGACAAAAACATTGTATCAGGGATAGAGTAGATATTATCAGTAATGCCATAATTGATCAAAGCATATAAGCACATCAAACTATTATTTCAGAATTTCCACTTCTAGAGGCCCTGTTTCATCCTCTTTATCCTAATCAGGATTGGAAATGTCATATATTGGTGGAGGCAGAGGAATTCCAATCTTCAACAATTTTATCCACACATGCTTGCAAATAGTTATGTAGACACTTGAAATCCACTTCTGCATTTTAATGTAACATTTCCATATCTCCGAACACCATTATTAATCCCACATCAGCTCTTCACTAGTTTATTAAATAAATTAGTCATCTTTCCTCTAATAGTTGATTAAATAAATCATATTTATTTAATTAATTAAAACTAACTTCCCTTCACTAATTAATTAAACAAATCATATGTATTTGATTAATTACACTAACCTTCTTCCATCACTAGTTAATTATAAATGTCTATTTAATTAATTAGACTAATACACATTCCCCCATTTTCATCTCATTTAAAAATAAATAAAGATCTATTTCTGCTTCACTACAAAAAGCCAAAAGATAACCTTTGGAATCTTGACCACTCATTCAAATTAAGGTAGTCTCGACCATCCATTACATGATTCAATCTTCCTCATCCACTTGCACTCACCCCAAGCTTCCACTTGCAATTATGGTAATCTTAGCCATTCATCACTTGACTTATCTTATCCTTCTACTTGCATCGATCTCAGCCCTTCCTTACATGCTAATTCATTTTAGCCATTCAATCCAAGATCTAATCTCAACTGTTCAGCTTCATTCCCAAAAATCTATAAAAGCCATCTATCTCTCAGACATTTTACCATATGTAGAAGTTCAAGTACATGTTGCCAAATTAAAAAATCTCTTTCAAGAACAATCAGCATTCCATCCAAACTCTATCTCTATCTCATCTTGAGCACATCCAAGGAATCAAAGGCTTGGATGGGCTGATATACTTGTTTCTTCCAGTGTATTATGCTCTTTTTGCTCAATCGAAAGTGTAGGTTAGATTTAGCATAGGAGTTTGTTTTGTGTCCATCTTCCATATCTTTATGCTAGATTTTCCCTTCACAAGTTCAATCTTGCATTTTCCTTTACCTGATTCAATCTTGCGTGGCCATGAAGGCTTTTGTTATTGGCATTTGCAGCAACCACATTCTAGTTGATTTGATACAAGGTTCCTGCAACAACCACCACTACGATGGAGGAAAGATCATGCAACATGTCTTATGTGTTCCTTCTTCCTATATGGTCCCTGGGTCCCCAATTATCCTACTCACCAACTTTTATGTTCTGCCTATGTGATAAGCATCCAACTCTTTGTCCACCATCACACATTCCTTAAGCCAACACCAAATTACTTTGTGATTAATCAATCATTACAAAGTAGAACAAAATTCCTCCTCTAGGGTATCAGTGTTTGGTCTTTTTAGTTCTTGTTTAGAATTATTGTCTCCTTTGTGCTTTTCAAAATGTTGTGATGTGACTATTTGTGAGCATCCAACTCTCTGCCCACCTTCACAAAGTCCTGAAGCCAACATCTAACCGCTTTGTGATTAATCAATCATTGCAGGTTAAAATGAGATTTTCATTATCAAATAATCTTCAATGTGAGGGAAAATAGCCTTTAATTATTTTAGTTTCCACATGTCACATCCATCAAATATCTAGCAAGGAACTCTATTTATCAAATATAACCATTCAATTTCAGTCCTCTTTAATGCTGGGGAAAATGCATAACAGAGTTCTGTATTACACTTAAAGATCGATACACAATCAGGCAGAATTAAGGATTTTCTGTATAGTAGGAAAAACCATGTTCATGAAATGCAGATTATAAGAGAATGCTGATAAGCCAGACCACACTTTATAATCAAATCAAAATGTAGACAGAATTCATCCTTTTCAATCTCTAGCATTTTCAATGGGATGAGGATTTTTGATAGGCAATCACTGATACTTATCATTGCTGTCAACTTTAAAACCAAAAGGAGGTTGAAGTGTTACCTGAACTATTTGTCATTACAAATTACAAATACCAACTGCCACCAGGCATAGAGAAATGCTTACCTTGTAAGAGTTAGAGCTTACCATAATTCAAAAAACCTGCAAGTAGTCGTAAGCCAAAAAAATTGGTGAATTACTCACCAGAAATTTGGCTACTGAGTTTTTGGCAAGTACTTATTGAGCTAAAAACTCTCCAGCTAGCAGGATTTGTTTTTCCCAAAATTTCTTCTTAATTCTTTTTTTCATTTTTCAAATATTATTCCATTGCTGTTTTGATGAGATAAGCGCTTTTGACTGGAGCTATGAACTGGAAGAGGGTTTTGAAAGGGCCCCAAAACCTTTTACAACAGGAATAAGCAACAACCACATGAGACAAAACACAGAAACAAGAGCTACTAAACTAGCAAAAGAACCAGAAAGGCCCCAATAAAACAGCAAAACCACAGCAAAGGAGCAGCTCGGACATGATTATAGAGGGTCAAAACCTTGCCAAAGAATTCTGAAGAGGAGTCAAAGGCTGGTCCACAGGGGCCAACCTATCTTTTTTCGAAGAGGAGCCAGGTTCAACCGACAGTTAGTCACTACATTGGGCTTTCTCTTGTCCTTAAGGGCTGATCCCCTCGCTTTCCGCACAAGGCTCTCCACTGAAATATCAGAAACCTTTCTTTTATTCCTTATATTAGGTTGCTCTTTAGCTACATTCTGGCTCGCTTCCCCAACCACCGGAGGAATCATGTTTACCATTTTTCTGATAATGTTGATGCTCTTTAAAACCTTGGCAGGAATGGGAGAATCGCCCAGCTTTATGGCAATGCATGCAAATATTTTTCCATTGCTGTTGATTTAAACAAATTTTCACAATTTTCTTAGTTTATTGAAGAATTAAATTGTTTTCATTCTCCTTTTAATCACATTTTGCATGTTATTTAAGTTTATTCTATGAATTTATGTATTTCAAGTCTGGTGTCTGAATCAATCTTTTGACCTGCTGAGTCCAAGTTTTTGAACTATGTTAGTTTACAATAAGTAAAAAGGTAAGGTAACTAAGAATGGGTGGGATGTAAGTCCACATGCCCTTCAATACGCATGCAGTGAGAATTATTGTTTTTTCTATATAATTTCTGGAAATGGGTGCAAATAATGACAAAATTTTCAGAGGGGAATTGAGGAAATGATTGTCAGGTTGATAGGGTGATGGAAATAGATTTAGATGGATTGGGGATTAGGGGACTGTTAGGGATGATGAAGTGACAAGCTTAGGTGGACTAGTGCTTAGGATTAATGCAGAGGAGGGCAGTATGTGGGATGTATTTTGCATCCCCAACCAAAAGCCTCAGGAACCATCCGAAAGGGTTATTCTACTGTTTTCTAAAGAACTGATTTTTTTTATGGATCAACACCCATATTTGCAGTCAAATCTGTAACCTTTTTGCATCTGTTGACATGAAAGAAACCAATTACAACTTCAAGATTAGCAGTTTCACCTCATCTACTGTCAGTTTTAATCTTCAAGATGAGATTTTCTTGGACTTCATTGCATTGATCAAGGATTTAGGAGTCCCCTTCCACATTAAGTTTCCTATTCTTTTGAATTGTAGCTTCCGTACTCTTCATCATGGTCATGACCTCCGCTTGATTATTGGTGCCAATCCTGGTGTCCAAATAGGATATCATCTTAAGATGACACTGCATGGCCTAGCAGGCCTAGGGTTGCCCCTGGCCACACCATCAAAATTAAGCTTCACGTGCTGGGAGGGAGGAGGAAGCCATACTACACTATTTTTCTCAATATGTTTTGAACCTATCCCTTTATAAATGAATAATATTGATAGGGCGGCCATGATAGATTATAGTTCCAAACACAAAAGTTTTTGTTGCACTTAGTACTGATAAACTTCTTTTTCGATTTATTTGTATATTTAATTTGTCATCATCTCTCATTTGGTTTTGAAGCATTGTTTGGTTTTGAAATTGGACTCAAAACAAAGCTTTCTATATATTTTCATCACTAAAATTGTGTTTTGACTTTAATAGGGTAAAAGACTTTGATAACTAAGACTGATGAATCCTATTTTGTATGATTTTTTCCACTCTTGTGCATATTATTAATTCGTCTAGATACCAATGATGGACAAATCATGACTTGTGAGCATGAAAAGTCCATTTTGAAGAGGAAATTAGTGGAGTCTTCATATGAAATTGAAAGACAAGTAAGTTAGAAGTCTTCAACTTTATGTTTACTAGTTTTTCTTCATCTTATTTAAAAACATCATTTGAACTCATCCTATTTTCAACTAATCAAGTTAAGGTGTGTCTTACAGCGAAGGAAATGCCTTCCATGAGAACTTCGAGGAAGATATTTCAAGGGAGTGAAAAAATTTGAAAATAATAGGCATGTTGCGCTCTGCAGATGAGCAACATTTTCTTATATCTCTAACAGGAGAAAAATAACTTTTGGAGTTTTGAAAGGTTTGATGGTTCAAATTTTCATGGTTAAAAACTAGATCCAGTGTTGAATTTAAACATTTATAACTATCTCAATTTTTCTTTCTTTGTATGATAGTGTTCAGATTTTGTAAAGTAAAAGCTACTCAAATTTCTTTTTCTATCAACGTTTGGCTTTTATATTATAGGTGCTACATTTATGTTTTGTGGATTACATCACAAATGTACATCGCAATGTAAAGCTCATGGAGTAAATGACTACTCAAGAAAACCATAGATTGTTATGATTTGAATATAAAAAATACTTCTACAATGAAAACTCTTCAAAAAATAGGTAATTAGTTAGTTATTGTTTGTTCTTTTGGCTTCTTGTCATGAAGAGGGACTTTTTTTGACTTTCGAATGAGAATTGTCTCGATGGCTAAGTTTTTCTATATGATTGCTGCCATTATGATTTCACTAGGCCTCCCACGTTCCCAGTAGGAAGCATGTCATAAATCACCTTCTCTAGCACCACTTGCATAGTGAAATGGGAATGAGTCTTAATTGCTCACCAATGCCTTTTATATACCTACGGATTGGTTCATTAGTAGTTCACTTATACCACACTATTAATGACTTTAAAGTTGGATTTTAATTTTTGTGGGATTTGATCTGCATGTTTTTAAAGTAATCTCAAGATAATCCCCATCAGTGGTCATTACATTAATGACATTTATTTCCTTGCAAAGTTTGGTCATAATTAAAAGGTAAGGGACCTACTTAGCACACATGCATTTTTAAGTATTTGTTAGTAAGGGGAAGAATGTTGAATACAATCCACTTCTTTGAGATTTTTGTCCTCAGGTCTCTTTTCCCTAGACTCATTTGTATCCTGCAAGATGCTCTCTATCTTAATGACGATGGGATCAATTAACATTAGGTTAGGGAACTTATCACTAGAGATTCTTGAGTAGAATAGGGAACTTATCACTAGAGATTCTTGTGTAGAATAGGGAACTTATCATTAGAGATCCTTGTGTGGTACAATATTTAGTAGTTTGAGGTGCCTCGCTTTGCCTTCCAATATGATAGAACTCTATCTAAGCATGTTAAATGGGTCTAATTTTACTTTTTATTTTCATGCACAAGAAATAATTTTGGGAGACATCTTGTTGGGTGTAGCATTCTATGCGGGCTCAAATGCCTTCACTTGTTTTCTCTCACTAAGACAATAAATGACACAAAGATCCATAGCCTAGAGAGATGATCTAATACATCTCTAAAATGACTATATAAGAGGGTGCCTACAAGTGAGAATATTTAAAGATGGTGAGTGGGAGTTGTGCATGCTAAAATAGAGTAAATTAACACTCTTTAGATCAAATTAACTAGCCTATTCTACAAGTAATCAATATGCACATGGGATGAGATTGACAATAAGACTAGAGACAACTTGAAAACTTGAACTAGAAAACAAAAGCAAACACATGTAAACTAGGACTAGGAATGACAAAACAACAAATCATAAGATCTAGGTGAACCTATAAACAAGATGAATGATTTTACAACCTTAAATAAGTTCTAGTTGTAATCCAATTTTTGGACATTATTAGAGATGTTATGTTGAAGAGGGGTGTTGGATATGGTGCAAATGTTGGGATAAGGGTGCTAGGCAACATGAATTGGCACAAATGTTTGGACAAGGATGCTAGGCAACAACAAATAACACAAATGTCCAATGTACAAATGAGTTCTAAATGGTCTTGAAACTGTTTGGGAACTTGGTTGCTTAATTATATGGGTGACACAATCAATTTTAGACACTTGATAAAAACTAAATGCGATGACATGTATAGGGCTTGTAAGAATCAAGAAGATTGTTGGTGATATCTAGGACTTTGAAATATTGAAATGTGCCAAAGGGGTAATGGGTATGGTACAAGTGTTTAAATAGAGGTGCTCGACAATAGTAAATAGAGTATATGTTTAAACAAGGACACTAGACAATTGCAAATGACACAAATGTCCAATGTTTAGAATGCCTCCAAAATTTGAAGGGCTCTGTATCTTGATATTTCAAAACACATGTTTTAGGTCTAATCCAACTATTGGAAATAACTAGATTCTTCTTTGAATAACTTGCAAGCAAACTTGACAAGAAACCTTACAAAGTGAAAAAATTAATAGGAAGTTTTCCTTAGATCCTTATCATTATTCGGACAAATCCACATATATAAAGACATGTGGAAATAATGTGTGTAAGATTGGCAAAAGGATATGGCAACAATGGTGGTTAAAAAGGAAAGACCTTAAGGGGTGCAAAAGGTAATAAAGAGGAAATGGGCAAGCAAAGAGATGGAAAATGATGATCACTAGTATTACAAAAAATAGAACATGAAAATATTACCAAGACATTAATTCAACTTAATGCAATAAGGAGCGAAAGAATCCTTATATAAGATTACTAAAAACATCTAATATGGGTAAGAATGACTAAACTAATAAAGCAAAACACAAAAAGAAAACTAAAGTCGGAATGGCTTTATTAAAGCCTAAGGTAAAAGTTAATTGGCCGTTATAATATAATATACTTTAATGCCCTCATTTAATGGTCAATCTACTAATTACACCAAGCTTATCTCAAAATTTTACAAATTTGTCGACTCATTGATTTGGAAAGAATGTTTGTAGTTTGATCCTTAGTTGGACAATATTGCAACATAATAGATCCATCTTTTAGAAGTTGTTTGATGAAGTGACAATGCAATTCCACATGTTTGGTATGCTTGTGAAAGACCAAATTCTTGGCAAGCTTGAGCAATCACAAAATAGGGGTGTAGGCTCATATCTTGACATCGTCATGTCAAATAACATCCTTCTAAGACAAATTGCCTCACACATTGCTTTCATTGCTTCTTGATATTTTGCTTTAGTCAAGGAAAGAGCTAGTTCATGTTGCTTCTTGTTGGTCCATGTGATTGCATCTATGCCAAGGTTGAAAACATATCTAGAAGTGGATTATTTGTCATCTTTAGAACTTGCATAATTTGAATCTATAAACCCACACAACCTAGGGTCTTTTCTTGTATTAAATGCTAAAGTCGAGTGTCCCTTTCACATATCTTAACACCCTCTTTATTGCAATCCAATCTTCTGTCTTTGGATCTGTCATGAATCTAGGTCTAGTGGTTGTAAGATATATTAGGCTCTCCAATAGTTGTTTGTAGGTTGACTCACTAACTGACTTAGAGTCAATTTTGGCTGAAAGTTCCAATCCTTTCTCCATGAGTGTAGATGAGATTTTACAATCTATCATTTTGAATTTATCAAGCAAACTCTAGACATATTTGGGTTGTGAAACAAAAATGTTGCCATTTGTTTGCCAAACTTCTACACCTAGGTAGTAATGTAGGAGTCAATTAGTCATGTCAAAAGCATTACTCATATCATATTTAATTTGTTCAAAAGCACTTGCCTCACCGCTTGTAATAATGATATCTACATATATGACTAGTAGAACAAGATCCAAATCTGAATGATTTTGTTGGAATTCCTATTCAATCAAATACTTGTCAATTTTGATGTACCATGTTGTGGGTGCCTTTTTTAGGCCATATAGAGCTTTCTTCAGTCGACAAATAAAATGCTTCTTCCCTATAACTTGAAAACCTTATGGTTGATGCATGCACACTTCTTCCTCCAAATCTCCATGGAGGAAGGTACTCTTCACATCCATTTGATGAACTATCTAGCCAAACTGAGCTACCATGGCTAGGACTAATGAGATGGTGCTCATCTTTGTTGTAGGAGTAAGGTCTTCATAATCAATGCCCTCTCTTTGTGAGAACCCTTTTGCAACCAACTAGGCTTTGTACTTGTCTAATGTACCATTTTCCTTGCACTTGACCTTGTACATCCATGTGCAAGGTTTCTTCTCTGGTGAAAAATTAGAGAGATCACAAGTCTTATTTTTCATAAGAGTCTCATGTTTGGTTGCCATGGTCTTTTCCCATTTAGGTTTTCCTTTTCACTGCTTAAATACTTGGGGCTCATAAACTCCCTAAATATTGGCCATTAGAGCAAAGTTAATTGTGTTCTTCTTGCTCTTGCCTCTCTATGATTGCTCCTTAATCATTTAACTTACCCAAAAATTGCCAATGGAGCTTTCCCACCACTTTAGACTCTTCTTAGTATTCTCTTCATCCAAATCAATGTTATCAACATGACTTGGGCTACTTGTGCCTATAACATTTGAATGTTGATATAGTTTATGATCAATGGAATTTGGGTCTATTGTCGACATGGGAGACTTTACATGCTTTGAATCCTCCCCTTTAGGTGGATCTATTTAAAGTTGAACTTGTGAATCCTTAGTGGTGCAGGAGCACCAATCTTTTCATTGTTTCTTCATTAGTTGTTTCATGGACAAGGTGTGTCATGGAGTTTGAGTTAAGGTGAGTAGAGTCTTGAGTCTAAATAAGGTCCATTGTGACCATTCTTATGTAATTGATCAATCTTGATGTCTTTTGAGTCCATGATATAAAAGTTGTAAGTCATGTTGAAGGATTGTCAAGATTGACAAGAGTTGTCTAGTTAAGGTAGTGTGTTGATTTTCTATTGTCAAGTCATGTTTTTGTGTTGAATAAGGTCTAAATAGACCAACTACAATGTTTTAGGTGAATAGGGGTTCAAAAGATGCAATTTTTGCAAAATATGTGAAAAAGTGTTGTTAACAAACTATGTAATAGTGCGATTTTGCACTCCAATGATCAAGAGATGTTTGAAAAATAGTTAAAGGTTGGTGTGTTAGTTGTTTTGGGTTGGAAAAAATTTAAGAGGCATGTACATCTCGTGAAGGGGTTGGAAAAATAGCATTTTTTTGAAAGAAACACCATAAATTTTGATTGGTTTCTTTGCTCAAATTTTGTTTTTCATGAAATCTGCTGCTACAAGCTGAATCACTCGTCTATACAGAAGTACCACGGCCTAAGGGTGATGGAATCTGATGAAGGCATGAGATAGATTTCCATTGGTGGTGATTTGGCTTCTTTCCATTAAGTTTGGTGCATTTAGTAGTTTTTTTCTTGAAACTGCCTGGTAACCCTGTTTCTAAGGGTTTGCTTTTGTAAATGAGCAAATAAGCCATTCCATCTACTGTCTGAGGCTGTGGCTTGATGGAATGGCATGAATTGTTTTAAATTTAGATGTTAGGGCAATGGTGGGAGCAGGGAAGGCAATTTGATGGTGTCTTATACTACTGCCTGTGTAATTTTGTGTCAAAATTGCATGAAAAGGGAGGTTCTAGTCTAGGGTTTGATGAAATATGAAGGGGCATAGATTTCTCTTGACATTTTAAGCTTGTGTAGGGCTAAACCAAGGTGTCTGAAGTGGTTTTGAGGTCTGAGAAGGTGTGGAACATAGACTTTGAATAAACCCCAAGGTTTCTTGTGAAAAGTGAGGGTTTTGGAGTTTAGAGTGTTGCAAGGCCTATCAAGGCTCATGAGTTGTAGATTTTGTGTGTTCTTAGGCAAGGAAGTGTAGTTCAATAGGAAATTGGGTGAAAGAGAAAGTTTAAAGCCCAGTTTCTTCGTTAATTTGACCTATTTGAGGCTTTGGGACATCGTTAGTTTCAAGTTTTTGGGAGATCACTCCAAAGGAGTCATATGTGAATTTGACATATGTTGAAGAGGGTTTCAAAGGGTCCCTAAATCAGTCATTTGCTTGGGTAGTCATTTGGGAAGTTTGTGAGAAAAGTGGAGAAATGTGGGTTTGCTGTCCTACTAGGTTGACAAGGTGAAAGGTAGGAAAACAAACCAACTTTGGTTTTTTGAGAAAGAAGTTGATTGGAGACCTTTTAAATTGTCAAAGAGGAATGCTTTGGCCACCTAGGATGCATCAGTTGGTATCAGAGCAAGGGAGTAGGTCTCTCAAGAAAGAAGGTTAAGAGTTTGTGTGCAAGGATAAGGTGTACTTGGAGGAATCAAAATGCCTCCTAAGGGAAGTGTTGTTGCAAAAAAATTTGACAACCAAGCTAAGAAAATAGAATCCTTGGAGAGGGAAATTGCTGTGTTGAAGGCTAAAGGTAGGGCTCTCTTGGAGGAGTGTGAAACATTGGAAGAATCCACTAGTGATGAAGAGGAGATGGATCCAAAAGATGTGAGGATGGTGAAGCTTTTGAAAGCTGTGAAGAAGGATGGACATGAAAAAATGGATGTGCCTATGTATGGGGGAAAATTAGATGGAGAAAAGCTCTTGGATTGGATAGGGGCTTTGGAGAACTATTTTGAAAGTGAGGAGGTAGGTGAAGAACACAAGGTGAAGAAGGAAAAAACCAAGTTGAAGGGACATGCCTTGTTGTGGTGGAATTTTGTGCAAGATGAGAGGGAGAAACAAGGAAAGAACAAGACCACTTCTTGGGAGAGAATGAAGGAAAAAATCAAAGGTAAGTTCCTTCCTAAAGATTATAATGTTCAATTGCTTAAAAGACTTCAAAATATTAGGAAAAAGGATCTAGATGTGCAAAAATATACTAAAGAGTTTTATAGGTTAAGTATAAGAGAAAAACATGAAGAAGATGAAGAAGAGAAGGTGGCTAGGTATCTCAATGGTCTTAGATATAATATTCAAGATGAGATCAATGTGTTGGCACCAAAAAAAGTGGAGGAATGTTTTCAAATGGTTGTTAAGATTGAAGAAAAACTCAAGAGGAGACAAGAGAAGGAAACAAGAGGAAGATGCAATACTTCTAGGGGTAGAGGTACCTTTTCTACACCAAAACAATCTAAAGAAGGTCAAGAAGATGTTGATAAAGGAAAAGAACAAGTGGTTGAATCTAGAGGTGGATGGAGAGGTGAAAGAACAAGTTTGAGGGGCATAAATACAGTTCAAGGAAGTGGTCCCAATGTGTTTACAGGTAGATGCTATAGTTGTGATTATGGACATCCATCCTACAAGTGTCCTGATAAACTTGGCGCTACTTCAAGTGGGAATGAGAGAAAAGGTGAAAAGAGAGTTCAACTTGTGCAAGAGGATGAAGAGGAAAGTGTTAGTTCATTGAACCATGTTGCAAACCTTGAAATTGGAGAAGCTTTGATGCTGCAAAGACAACTTTTGAAGGCCTCCAAGGAGCAAGAACCATTGCAAGGGAGAAGTCTCTTCAAGACCACCTGCAAAAGGAAAGGAAAGGTATGCAAATTAGTCATTGATTCAGGCTCCACATATAACATAGTTTCAAAAGAAATGGTAGATAAGTTGAATCTAGTCAAAGTCCCTCATCAAACTCCTTATAAGGTGTCATGGCTAAATGATAATCAATCACTCTTAGTCAATGAGCAGGCCTTAGTTGAGTTCCAAATTGGGGGTTACACGGATAAAGTACTTTGTGATGTTTTGCTAATGCAATGTTGCCATCTGTTGCTTGGGTGACCCTGGGAATTTGACAAACATGCTATGTATGATGGATGGGAAAATACCTATAGGATTGAGCATGAAGGGAAAACATTCACCTTATTACCATTGCAAGAAGATTGGGAGTAGACAAGGGCAGCTAAGGTCATCATGATGGGTAAGAAGGAGTATGTGCAGATGGAAGAAGTCAAAAGTGATCAGTTAACAGTCATGGCAGAGGTTACAAACCATAGGACAGTGGTATTGAATGTTGAGGCAGAGAAGAACAAAGGGAAGGTGGACAAAGAGTCTAAAAAGGTTGATGCATAGTTGGAGAGGCAAAATGATGAGAGGAATATGAAGAAGACTGACCTAGGAAGGGTCCAAAGTAAATTGTTGATAGTAGAGCAAGAGGAGTTTAGGAAAGTTGGTGAATTTCTGGTTGGGATAGTAGTATGTCCTCTAACAATTGCAAATGTGAAGGGACAGACAAATAAGGGTAGAGAAAAGGCTCTCAAGACTGGAGATACAGTGATGCATAGGACTGGTAATGCAGGGATGCATAGGTTTGACATTGAAAGAGGATGGTGGAAAGTGAATAGGAAGCATGAATTCAAGGAAAAGTATGCAGTGGAACAAGTGACAGATCAAGGACAGAGGTCTGAAGGAAGGTATGTTGTTTGGCCAGGGAAAGGACAAATGGAATTAGTGCTACACCAGTTACAACTGGAAGGCAAGTCAGGGAATGTTCAACCAAGTGAAGGGAGCCATACCAAATTGGCCATGAATTTAAGGATGATGAGTATAGTGCAAGTTCTCAAAATTTTCTAGTTAATGTATCTTTTGCAAGACAAAGAGGAGGAGCATTCAAAGGTGGAACAGTTGTAGGTCACTTTCCAAGAGGCTTGGAAACTTTTCTTGGTGGGGTGTATGGTGCAGGAGCACCAATCTTTTCATTGTTTCTTAATTAGTTGTTTCATGGACAAGGTGTGTCATGGAGTTTGAGTTAAGGTGACTAGAGACTTGAGTCTAAATAAGGTCCATTGTGACCATTCTTATGTAATTGATCAATCTTGATGTCTTTTGAGTCCATGATATAAAAGTTGTAAGTCATGTTGAAGGATTGTCAAGATTGACAAGAGTTGTCTAGTTAAGGTAGTGTGTTGATTTTCTATTGTAAAGTCATGTTTTTATGTTGAATAAGGTCTAAATAGACCAACTACAATGTCTTAGGTGAATAGGGGTTCAAAAGATGCAAATTTTGCAAAATATGTGAAAAAAATGTTGTTAACAAACTATGTAATAGTGCAAATTTTCACTCCAACAGTCAGGAGAGGTTTGAAAAACAGTTGGAGGTTGGTGTGTCGGTTGTTTTGGGTTGGAAAACATTTAAGAGGCATGTACACCTCGTGAAGGGGTTGGAAAAATTGCATTTTTTTGAAAGAGACCATAAATTTTGATTGGTTTCTTTGCTCAAATTCTGTGTTTTTCATGAAATCTGCTGCTACAGGCTGAATCACTTGTCTGTACATAAGTACCATGACCTAAGGGTGATGGAATGTGATGAAGGCATGAGATAACTTTCCATTGGTGGTGATTTGGCTTCTTTCCATTAAGTTTGGTGCATTTAGTAGTCTTTTTCCTAAAACTGCCCGGTAACCCTGTTTCTAAGGGTTTGCTTTTGTAAATGAGAAAATAAGCCATTCCATCTACTGTCCAAGGCCGTGGCTCAATGGAATGGCATGAATTGTTGTAAACTTAGATGTTAGGGCAATGGTGGGTGCAGGGAAGGCAATTGGATAGTGTCTTATATTACTGCCTATGTAATTTTGTGTCAAAATTGCATGAAAAGGGAGGTTCTAGTCTAGGGTTTGATGAAATATGAAGGGGCATAGATTTCTCTTGAAATTTTAAGTTTGTGCAAGGCTAAACCAAGGTGTTAGAAGTGGTTTTGAGGTCTAAGAAGGCGTGGAACACAGACTTTCAATAAACCCCAGGGTTTCTTGTGAAAAGTGAGGGTTTTGGAATTTAGAGTGTTGCAAGGCCTTTCAAGGCTCACGAGTTGTAGATTTTGTGTTCTCAAGAAGGGAAGTGTAGTTCAATAGGAAATTGGGTGAAAGAGAAAGTTTAAAGCCCACATTCTTTGTTAATTTGACCTATTTGAGGCTTTGGGACAACATTAGTTTCAAGTTTTTGGGAGATCACTCCAAAGGAGTCATATGTGAATTTGACATATGTTGAAGAGGGTTTCAAAGGGTCCTTAAATCAGTCATTTTCTTGCATAGTCATTTGCGAAGTTTGTGAAAAAAGTGGAGAAATGTGGATTTGCTGTCCTACTAGGTTGACAAGGTGAAAGGTAGGAAAACAAACCAACTTTGGTTTTGTGAGAAAGAAGTTGATTGGAGACCTTTTAAATTGTCAAAGAGGAATGCTTTGGCCACCTAGGCTGCATCACTTAGCATCAATAGGCTGCTCTTTGGTAATCGTGAATTCTAGAGAAGTGTGAAAAGGCCTAGCCTAGCTTCTTCATTAATCACATCTTTATCACAAGTCAAGCGGTTAGTGCCAACATCAATTTGTAATCCTTATGATTGTCATTGTACTCCATAATCATTAGTTTCTTACTCTTAGGATCTAAATTGGTTCCCTTTTCATTTGAAATCTAGGCACATGCAATGGAATGAAATACCTTAAGATGACTTATTTTAGGTTTCCTCCTAGAACATGCCTCCTTTGGGGTCATTTTCTTCACTGCTTATGTTGGATATTTGTTTAGAAAATATATTGTTGTATATACTACCTCAACCCAAAATCTCTTAGGACCATTCTTGTTCTCTATCAAACATCAGGGCATCTCCATGATAGCATGGTTCTACCTCTCAACTACTCCATTTTGCTATGGAGTGTAGGGTGTAGCATACTATCTTTTTATGCTTGTTTAGGACAAAAATTATTGAATTCTTTTGAATATAATTCTCCTCCATTATTAGATCTAAGAGTAGTTATTTCACAACTTGATTATTTATCTATTAATGCTTTGAACTTTTGGAATTCATTAAACACATTTGATTTTACTTTCAAAAAATACACACATATTTTCCTACTAAAATCATCAACAAGCATAAGAAAATACTTGGGACTAGTGATGGATGCCATGTTCATTAGTCCACAAATATTTGCATGAACCAATTATAGGACTCTCTTGGCTCTCCAAGCTTGTTTGTCATTGAAAAGAGTTTTGTGTTGCTTCTCTATCTAGCAAGCTTCACAAACACCCTATATTCATTGTTGGATGTTAGGAAGTCCATCAACCAAATTTTCTTGGGCTAACTAAGAAAGACAAGATAAATTGAGGGGTCCATACCATTGATGCCAAAGTGTACTAATGATAGATGCACTCTTGGTTGCCAAGCATGTCCGTTGACTTGCCTAGTGTCAACTAGTCTATATAGTTCATGGTATTCTATACCAAGAGCAATAGTCTTCTTGGTCTCCTTGTCCATTATAGAACATTTTTGTTTTCTCGAAAATGACATCTAGATTAGGATTATGTTGCATAATCTAACTTTTGAGAGTAGATTAAGCTCCATTCGTAGTACATAACACAAATTGAGAAAAAAGTAACTTTTTCTCTCCATATGATATTTGCATATTCCCTCTATCACCAACCATGTACTCACCACCACCCAAGATGATTGAATGAAAGATTAGTTGTTAGCCATTAGTTGTATGATGGAAGACGAGGACATGGTGATGATCACATTGAAAATCTTACCATATGCATATGGACATATTATTGAAACACTCAATATCATCTCTACAAATGTTGGTTTGAAGTTTGACGAGCTATATAATCAACTCTTACAATAGGATAAATGGAAGAAATAGTTTAGTAGTAGCAATGAGATAGAGGGAGTGGAACAAGCCTTTGTAGCTAAAGACAAGGGAAAATACCAAGGGTCCTAGAAGAAAGGACAAGGCAACAATGATGATCCATCATTTTTCTAAGAACATCACATGCCATTATTGTGGTAAGATGGGTCATATGAAGTGAAACATAGAAAAATAGTGTAGGGGTTCAAACACAGAGTTTTTATACTAAATTTGGAATGTTTCACAAAACTTACTATAAATAGAAAGTTCAAAATGGGGTGAATGAACCCACCTATCCTTCTATTTCATTCAAGAAATGAGATCCCTCAAGTTAAAATCCACTTTCAACCCTTAGGTGAGTGAATTCTTTGAGGAATCTTGCAATTTCCCTTTTTGTGTTAGGACGGGGACCTAGGTCAAACAACACTTTTGGGAGACATACTAAAAATAGTAAATCAACTTAAAGCTGAAATGTAAGACTAGATTTGAGTAGATTAACCATAGAGCTATCAAACAAAATTTATTTCATGCAAATTAGATGAGTGGACACTTAAAACTAATCTAAAAAACAATCACAAAGTATCCTATTTTGGTGTTGTGTCCTGACAGAAATGATTGAACATGGATTTTGGGAGAAAGATTAAAAATACCAAATTCACTCAATTAAGACATGTAAAAAGTGGGTTTTGAAGATGAAACATAATACTATCAGAAACAATAAAGCTTCTAGCAGATCTGAGAATGCAAAATGCTATGTACCTCTTAGAAAACACTATTTTCAGTTTTTGCCTGAGGACCCATTTGCCCTATGGCGAATGGGTCCTTTTTAGGGCTTTTCAAATTTGGTTTTTGGGTCCTTTGCTCCTGTGTCTGCACTTCCAGATTCTTGGGTTTCACAGTTGAACAGTCAGAAGTAAATCCAGAATCCGAGTTTCCGTGAGATGACAACAAAAGTGACAACAAATGCAACTTTGCAATTTTGCAACTTTGAGATCTTCAACTTTTCTTCAACTTGCAAATCTTCAACACACAAAGGGGGGAAAAATGTTTGTTTTTGGTGAATGGGAGTTTGCCTTGGTCAAACCTCGTTTTGGTAATTAAACCTTGAAATGAAATAAAATAGCATGAAAGGAATGATGGATGAACAAATCAATGTTGCAACTCACCAAACACTTGAATTAACCTTTGAAGGATTGAAATCTTGATGTTGATCTTGCATGAAATGGCTTCAATGGATGTGGATCTTGATGCTTGAATCTTGCTTTGAATCTTTGACTTGAATGCTTGAAACCTACATCACAATATTAGCTCCCAAAACATGCATGATTGAACATAGCTTTAACATGACGAGTGGATCTTGAATGTTGCAACAAATGATGAAGAAATCTACTCTTGAATTTTCTTGACAATAATCTTGGCTCTTATTAAGTTCACCTCTTTCTAGCTTACTTGAATTGATAAAATAACCTTGTATTTATAGACGTAAACCCTTAATTTCCCAAAATTATAACATTACAAGTTGACATTTGAAATTTGAATTTGGGATGATAAAAATACCACCAAAACATGCTTTAAAAATGGGTTCAAGGTCTTAGGGAGGACCCATTCGTCCTAGGTCCCTAAACCTAGGACACACATTGCTCAAGGTGAAGTGTAATGTATTGGCATTAATTAATATCGGGTTTTCCCTTCACAAAATGTATTTAATGGGCTTGTAAATGAATTATAAGGCTTACTAAGGCCAAATTAAGCTCAATTAATTAAAGGAGCCCTAAATAAGTGTGAAAGTGTAAATAAATACATTTTACAACATTAAATTAAGACACAATTAAGTCCATTTTAATTAAGAGGGCCAAATAAGTGTGAAAATGTAAAGAGATACATTTTACAACACTAAATTAAGGCATTATTAAGTTCATTTTAATTAGGGGGGGCCAAACAAGTGTGAAAATGTAAAGGGATACATTTCTCTACACTACATGAAGAGGTATTACCAAAAAAGGTTGGTTGATAAAAAAAATCCAACTAGGGAATGTCTCAACATAATGCCAATACCATAGAACATTTGGAAGACTCAACTTTCTTTGCATTCATGGACATAAGACCATTAGATCACTCCAAGTCATATGCATAGTACATAGATTTAGGAGTATCATGTCAGAATGGCTCATAAAGTACATTGCTTTGAATTATCCCAAAATTTTATAAATTTGTTAGGACTCAAGACTTGGTAAGAATGCCTAAAGTTTGATTCTCAGATGGACAATATTGTAACATAATAGATTCATCTTCTACAAGTTGTCTAATGAAGTGGAAATGTAGTTCCACATATTTGGTAAGCTTGTGGAAGATTGGATTCTTAGCAAGTTTGAGCACCTCTTGATTGTCATAGAACAAGGTTATAGGCTTAGATTATGACATCTTCATGTCAGATAACATCCTTCTAAGCTAAATTGCTTGACATGTTTCTCTTACTGCTCCTTGATATTTTGTTTCAGTTGAGGAGAGAACTATTGCATACTACTTCTTGTTGGTCCATGTGATTGTATCCGTTCTAAGGCTAAAAACATATCCAAAAGTGGATTTTTATCATCTTGGAAGTATTTGGACAAGGAAATAGGTATAAGGGTACAAAAGAAGCTTGGAAGTATTTGGACAAAAAACCAGGTATAAGAGCATAAAAGAAGATTTGAAGTATTTGGACAAGTAAAGAGGTATAAGAACATAAAAGAAACTTGGAAGTATTTGGACAAGGCATATAAAAAAATAGACAAGGAAATAGGAAAATCCAATGTTAAGGGAAACATAAAATAGGCCACACAATGACATGGGGCGAGAAAAAATGAAGCCACAAAAAGGCTAGGGAAAAGCTTTGAAAGACTCCAAAGGCTTCAAACCAAAACTCCAATAAGACTCTAGAGCTACAAGAGGATGCAAGACGATAGCATGCAAGGACAACAATCACAACATTTAAATATGATTGTGATGAATGATAATAAGAGTTAGGAGGGGTTAATTATATGTTTTTAGGAGGTTTTTTTTTGGAAAGGGGGGGCTAGAAACATAGGATGTGGTTGCAAATTAGCCTCACATTAAATTTTGGTGGACAAATAAGCAAAAGGCTATTTCACTATTTGACTCATTAGTAGGTAGCATGAGAAATGATGCAAATGATTTTTGATGGTAGAAAGTTCAAATTTATGGGCAATGTTAAGGGAATCAAGGTGAAGTGGATGGAAGTTATTTTAAGTCTTTTTGATACATAAGGAATGAGATATTAGGGAAACAAAGGGAAGGGTTGACAAAACATGGAAGGGGGCAAAGAAAAATTAATGTTAGGTGGGATAATATAAAAAATCACATGGGAGGTTAAATAATTCTTACACAAGAGGTAAAAAATGGAAAAGGGGGAAACACAAACACATAATGATAAATAAATAAAAAACAAGGTTAAACTAGGTGTAAACATGAGCTAAATAGAAGGTAAAAACATGGAAAAGGGGACATAAAATGAGTACAAGACAATAAAAGAAGTTGTAGGGTTGCATTTTTTGTTATTACTTTTTTTCCCGCACTTGAGTTGGGGAAACATTAAAAAGGGGAAGAAACATACTATCATAAGAGTATAATAAAACATATAAGCCTATGAACATAGTAGATACAATACTAAAGGAGAAACATTGGACTTTAGATTTGTACTTTAATCAAGTGTGTGTATCTAGTCTTGTTGTGCATCCAAAGAGAGTAGTCATTATATCCATACAAGAATGGTTTTAAACAACACAAGTTGATAGGAAATGGAAACCCAACTACTATATGTTAAGCATAGCTAGGAATACACATAGAAAACATATCACCTAAGCACAAGCAAGAAGACACATTGCCATAACAAGAATACACTTGAATGTTAGAAAATGACAAGGTTAAAAGTCAAACAAATATTTCCATTTTATTAGGAAGGGTATTCAAGGGGATTTAGAGGAAAGAGGAGACATAATTGAGAGCGCAATTGGGTCTACAAAGAAGTACCTTGGAAAAGACAAATTGAAAGTTGAAAATTGAATACTGCAAACCAAAAATTAGATAGTTAGATACTGGAAAATGGAAGGTGGAAATTTTATAATGGTCATGATGATAAGGGTTGTAAGGTAGCTAGCTAAGATAGATCAGGATAGGTCCAAAGTTAAAGGTATTGATTATGATGAACAAAAAAATTTAAAGCACTAAATTGTAAATAGTAAAAATAGCATTGAGGTTGACACTCTTGACTTTGTGGTTGCCATCCATAAAAAATGTTTTGTGGTTGTAACCCAAAAGTGAAAAGGTAAAAGTTAAGTGATGATTTCGTCAATGATTATATGATAAAAGTTTAATTAGATAAAAAGTCGAGCTATTCTTGAGCCATGATTGGTTCAATTATTGTCACATTCATGAAAAAAGAGTGAGAGTGAGATATATAATATATCTCCCCCCTTGAATTGATTCACAAAAAGAGTGAAGAATAAAGAGCCAATCAGTTAAGGTAAATTAATGGGAGAAATGAAAGATTGCCAAGTATTTGAAGAGAGGATAAGGGGAAAATAGAACAAGGGAAACATTTAAGTCATGCCTCCAAATAATGATAAGAGATTTAAGTCACTAGGGGAAAAAATGTGCCATGCCCCCAAATGATAAATGAAAAAGTGATAATGAGGAGAATAGAAGAGGGTGACATTTACGCCTTGTGGTCCAAGTGATGAGAGTAAAAAAACACAAGGGGAACATGTTGATCATACCTCGAAGTGTTGCAAAGAAATAGCTAATTATATGATACCCCCAAGTGGGGAAATAGGAAAGATGGATAAAGAAAAGAGACAGGCATAAGAGATACAAATAAATAAAAAGAGATATAAATAAAGAGGGGAGATGTTAATAAATAAATGCCCCCAAGGGAATAAAAGGAAAATATCAAACTAAAGTCCATGAAAAAAATAGCATGACCCCCTCTTTGGCATATTAAAACCTTATTCAATAAGCTAGGAGAATAATTAAATTAGGATAGAAAGTAAGCTAGGGGTATGCATTATTTAATTAATTTTAAAAAAGGTAATTATAAATAATAGAAATAAAACAAATATATAATATAAAAATAACAATAATATTACTCGAACTATAATAAATATATAATTTAATAACAATTAATGTAATTAATGGAGAACTATTTGGGGAATGTTTCTTTCCCTATGGAACCTAGTTTGGTCATTTCCTAACTCTTTTAAGGATTTCTTGGACCAATGGATTTTCCTTTCAACTAATCCATATGTTCAGGTGCTTTGGTCCTTTTGGCTCTTCATATTGCCCAGGGGATCTGAAAAGAGAGGAATAACTAGGTGTTCAAAGACATGAAACTTAAGGAGGAGGTTGTCTTTGGTGAAATCCTAAGAGCTATACAAGAATTTTTTTTAGCTGGGATACATGATAAGAAGTTGGAAGGACAAAGAATTATGGTTTATAAGCATGAATTTCAAGTCGCAGATAATTGGAATCTCACAGTTGATTTATCAATAACTCTCAAAAATATGAAAAATCCCAAGGAAAATGTTTCCTGGAGAAGACCGCCAAAAGATGGTTGTTGTTGCACCAAAAGATCAACCTTTTAATGCTCGATACAACCGCCAAAGTTAATGAATCTGTTGTGTGGTCTTACAACATGCCCCAAGACTGAAAAGACTTGGGGAACCAAGTGAAAATATAACTTCTATGGCAAGAGCTAACAAATTGGAAGATCATCGGAAGTGAAAAGGAAGAAAAGAAATCTTTGATAAAAGAAAGTACTTTGTATGGTAAATGTTTCGTACATCAGGTATCGGGTACAAGAAACATAGAAAAGGCGAAAGTTAATGTAAAGTTCAAGTGAATGGCTCCGGTTCAGTAAGAAGGAGTCTGGTAAGTTGGAGTTCTGGTATAACCGAGGTCCGAGAAAGTAAGTGGGTAAAGCTAAATACCGGGTATCGGGTTGAAATGTGAAGATAAATGTTAACTTTTTTAAAACTTGTATAGTGATCCCAATGATCCCGTATATATACAAGGATTTATGATATTTTTTTTTAGAAGTGATTTTTAAAGAAATTTTGTACTAGCATTTGAATAATGGTTTTATTTATATGAGATGTGGTGACATATTTGTTTAAAAAGGGATTTAATACTTGGAATTTTGTGATTGCAGGAGATATCGATTGTGATGCAAAGCTCGGGTATGGACGGTCAGGGAAATTATGCTAGTGAACAAATTTTACTTTATTACCAGGCTCAATGATGCACTTAAGGGACTCATGCTAGAACAAAGTTTGTTGCAAGGATGTGCTAGTTACCGAGATACTAGGATGTTGGAGTTCAAGCATGTAGTAATGAAGAGTATCTATTCTGGGAGTAATTTATTCCTGGAATGTTCAAATTGGGAAGCCTGAGATGTAGGAGTTTGACTTCCACCTGATCACTTTGTTATAATGGAAGGCTCCTATATATCTTTGTTTGCGAAAATATGTTTGATTTCAAAAGGAATCCTGACAAAGATGAAAAAGTAGAACTCGAAGAGCTTCAACGAGTGATTGGAGTTGACTTCCATTGACTTCAATTGCAATTTTTCTATTGGTCACAATATTCCACGTGCCTTGATGAGATTGGTCCCTTAGATTTCCTCTCATGTAGATGTCTTATCCTATCTGAGCCTTGTGTTCTATAAAAGGCCAGAGGATGCTTAATTTTATTTTAAGTTCAAGATTTATGGATGTTGGAGGAGCAAAAAACTTCTTTTCAGTTTTGTTCTTTTTTCCTGTTTTCTAAGCCATTCTGACGTAAAACTTTGTATGCACGTAGACATTAATTGATATCAGAGCTTTATGGATAGCTACCTATCGAAGTATCTTTTGTAGCTGGTTTTGTAAGTTCGATTGAACAAGACTGTATGTTGCGCCATTTAAGGGTGTATACAGAACCTATTCAGTGTCCATCAATGAAACCCCCTCTTTTTAAAAGCTTGCACCATTTTATACGTAGTTGTGAAGCAATCTGGTGAAATATAAAACTGTTTTCTTTGTTTTGATTAATTCTTTGGGGCATCCATGGAGAATAACCGGGATAAATTTTTATTTTTCAGTATTTTTATGTTTTACTTTAGATTAGATTTTTAATATTTTAAAAATGTTCCAAAAATATAAGTGAATGAAAATAGTTTTGTTGAAAATATTTTATTTTCCATAAAATTGCTTAATTCTTAATGCTAAATTTATTTAAGTGATAGCAAAGAAATTGGTGATGATTTTTGAAATCTAATGTCAAATCTATTGGTTTCATGAATTCCAAGTTTATCCTTTCAAACTAGAAAGTTGATCTAAAATGTTCAAAGAAATAATACATAAATATATATATATATATGTGTGTGTGTGTGTGACCAACCACTTAAAAGAAACAACAATTGTCACATCATTACCCGAGAGTGACCCTAGTGCAACCATGACCTGGTTATCGAAGACTTGGGATTAAAGGAAAGTCAATCTTTGCTCTATAAATGCAAAGTTTTCTCTTAGGTTGTCTTTGTTTCATATCTTTCAAGAAGGATAGGCTCTTCGTGGTCTTGTATGTGGAGATTTTATTCGATCTGTTTACTACGAGTAAAACCATTGTCAACAGGAACTGGCGCTAGAAGGAGAGGGCCCGACACTACTGCAGTCATGAGTAGATACACGTGATTTTTTTTTTCTCTGGTTTCTTTGATATTTTTAGGTTTTATCTTTTGGAAGTGGATTTGTGTTTTGAAATGTTATTCCTAAATTTTGCAAGAAGCTTGTAAACAAAAAATTGAACATAAGCTAGTTTTCATGATGGAAACTAGAAAAATTTGTAAAATTTTTAATTAGAAACTGCATCCTTTGAGTTTGTTTACTTTTGGTAGAGTCATCGAGTGTAGAATTCATGATACAACTGATCACGGTGAACTCGAGTGTGAAATTTTTTTAACTAGGGTAAGTTTAGCCATAAGTGGAACAATTTCGTTAATGGAAGAAGTTTTAACTGCTAAAAGAAAAGGATTGTTAATGAGAGAAACATCCTACCCTAGTGGAATTGGAAATATTAAAAAATTAACCAATAAATTGAAATAGTTAGGAAATTGCAATTATTTTAAAGAAAATCCTAACGTCTTGCAGGGGAATAGGTGAGAATGTCGAGATTCAAAGATATTTCATCATAAATGAGGAGAAGATATGGATGAATCATCATTCCTTGTATATGTGGAAAACGTAGATAGCAAGATAAAGCGGGAAAATCAAGCGGGAAACATGTGTATTATGCTTCAAGCTGAGAATTCATTAGCTATAAAAAGACATTTTCCCGATTTTATACAAAATATAGAATATCAAGACTTTTTCTCTTTCTAATAATGATATAAATAGTGATACATCTTGGTCTAACACAATGCAAAGTAAAGACAGGGCCGAAGATATGAAGATTTTCAGAAGAGAAGGAAATAGAGAAATGAACACAACTGTTCATGGAAATGGACCAGGGCTGGGAGAGAGTACAATATTTCCACACCAGATGAAATGTGTGCAACCGGTCTCTAATGAGATCGTTTCCATACATTTAAGCTAGATTTTGGGTAAGTACACCTTTGAATTTATGATGTTTAAATACAGGAAACTTAAGATATTCCATTATTACAGTAGGATATTGAAAATGTTGATAAGAGAATTTAAAGATAAACCTGTTGTAATTCGTACTAAAACTGTAGAAGAAATAGCCATAGAAATTGAAATAAATTGCTTAGTTAGAGTTAGTTTGTTGTGATATTAGAGTTAAGGTAGTTAGGGTTAGTTTAATATAGTGTTATCTTAGTTGTTTTTAGGGTTTTTTTCTTTATTTTGTTTTGTTTTGTTTTCTTTGCTCAGCTTCTGCATTGGAAAATTTTGCTTAAATGTATCTTAAACATGAGAGTGAAATTCAAACATTTTGCAAAACTGAACTAAAAATTAAATAATAAAGCCATAAATAGTGAAACACGCTTTTAAGAAAGATAACCACAAATATATATATATATATATCTGTGTGTGTGTGTGTCACGTATATACATCAGATGTCAAAATCCTTGTCAAAAATTTTAAAAAAGGAGGATTCAAAAAGAAAAGTGAGCAAAGTTGCAGATGGTAGTAGTTATCTAGTCGATCTAGGACGCCTCTTCTATCAAGGGAAAATACCCTATGTAGGTAAGCTCCCGATGAGCTTCAAAATCTTGGATATGGAGATTAGTAAGAAAAGGTCGAAGTGAAACCACTTCCTCGTGATTCAGGAATCGAGGAATATCATCCATGGAAGGAATCCCAATGGTCGGGTGTGCGATAGCTAAAATGGAGTCCAGATTCTCCAAGAATTCGGGCTTAACTATTAGGTTGGCAGTGACGAAAATGTCTTCAACGGGTAACCCAATGTCCAGAAGTGAAGCTACAAAGTGAGAAGCTATGTTAGAATAAAAACGGAAGTAGCGACTGGACGCAACGTATCTTTCCCCAAGGACTAAGCATAAATTCGACACAGTGAAACTGGAAGTCCTAATAATAAAAACCTTTTCAAGCCTTTGTGTTGTGATGTGATGCTCCCCAAGAAAATGTTCTGTCTACGAGAACAACCCAAGCAAATAGGAGTATTCATGGTTAAGAAGCAAAAGTAAAAGCACAAAACATAGTGGAATTATAGAAAATGCAAAAAAAAAAAGAAGAGAAAGAAAATAAAGTGTGGAGAACTTGAGAAGAAATGCACGAATTTATAGAAAGTTGTGAACAGTGTAGCGGTACATAGTCGCCTGGAGTAATTTTTTTTTTTGGAAATCGTATGTGCAAGGTGGCAACTGATTAATAATCTCCAAAATTAAAGCTTAAATCAAATAAATTCTTTGCACATCTTTGGTGAAATTACTTCGAGATTGAGCAGTACAGAGATTGCGAATCAAGCAAGTTGGAGATTTCAAATTAATAGGGGTCATTTCCAATTATTCTAAAAAAAAAGCCATAATGATTATTGAGGTGTTAAGTGTGCGGATTATACATGAGAATGAAGTTGGCAAGATGTTACACATCATCACCCAAATAAGTGAAAGAAATAATGCATGCTGAGCAAGGCGTGTGAATTGAATGCAAAATAGTCTAATCATTTTTCAAGGTAATCATGACATTTTGATCCATTAATGAAGTGCAACACTGTCAAGTTGAGATAGTTAGCAAACATTTTAGAAGTTGCCATAAATTCAATCGAAAGGGTGGTAACTAATGTTTCTAAATTTTGATTTAAATTTGGTGATTAAGTTGTCTATTGCTAAATTTAATTTATGCATATATGTTAACATATAACGAGCTACAATTAGTTAGGATTTGGCATAATTGGTAAAATTTATTTGGAAACATGCACTTACAGGGAATCATTAAATGATTTTTTGGGAAGTAGTGAACTGATGAAGGGATTTACATTGAATGAAAAATAAAAAAGTAACCTTCGCTACCACTGTAATTCCCAATCTAATAGTGGTGCTTTAATGCTTGCAAGTTGATAAATGAGCTATTATTGCAATATCAAAATTAAAAAATGAGCTATCATTATCATTGCTATATCTAAAAAAAAAAAAAAAGTGATATCAACTCTTTAGGCTATCCAAATAATTCTACCGGGACTATGGACGGTTGACCGGTAGTAGAGCTATGTTTAGGGGGAATTATGGAGATAACCTTTTTAGGGCTATGGACGCTTGATTGACAGCAAGGTTCTATCCCTGGTTGGCTTTGGAGGATTGCTGTATTATGTAGTTCAATGTTAATGAACTGATTCTTTTTACTAAGTTCCGAAAACTGGAATTAATCAAGAGCACACACGGATGTTTCTGGTGGAGTTTTACTTTTTAAGCTAGAATCTAAGTAAAGGTAGAAAGTTATTGTTTTAAAATATGTATAAGTTCTAATTTACAACTGGTGATTTAATTTCAAGTTTAATTTTAAATTTGGTTTTATTGGTTGCAAGTTGTTGTGTGGTCTCACAACACGCCCCAAGACTGAAAAGACTTGGGGACCCAAGTGAAAATACAACTTCTATGGTAGAAGCTAACAAATTGGAAGATCACCGGAAGTGAAAAGGAAGAAAATAAATCTTTGATAAAAGAAAGTACTTTGTATGGTAAGTGTTTCGTACACCAGGTACCGGGTACTAGAAACATAGAAAAGGTGAAAGGTAATGTAAAGTTCAAGCGAATGGCTCTAGTCTGGTAAGATAGAGTTCGATAAGTTGGAGTTCTGGTATAATTGAGGTCCAGGAAAGTAAGTGGGTAAAGTTGAATACCGGGTACTGGGTTGAAACGTGAAGATAAATGTTTAACTTTTTTAAAACTTGTATAGTGATCCTGGTAATTTGGTATATATACAAGGATTTATGATATGTTTTTTTTAGAAGCGAGTTTTATAGAATTTTTGTACTAGCATTTGAATAATGGTTTTATTTATATGAGATGTGGTGACATATTTGTTTAAAAAGGGATTTAATATTTGGAATTTTGTGATTGCAGGAGATATTGATTGTGATGCAAAGCTCGGGTATGGACGGTTAGGCAAATTATGCTGGCGAACAAATTTTACTTTATTACTAGGCTCGATGATGCACTTAAGGGACTCATGTTGGAACAAAGTTTGTTGCAAGGATGTGCCAGTTACTGGGATACCAGGATGCTAGAGTTCAAGCATGTAGTAATGAAGTGTATCTATTCCGGGAGTAATTTATTCCTGGAATGTTCAAATCGGGAAGCCTGAGATGTAGGAGTCGACTTCCACTTGATCACTCTGTTATAATGGAAGGCTCCTATATATCTTTGTTTGCAAAAATTTGTTTGATTTCAAAAGGAATCCTGACAAAGATGAAAAAGTAGAACTCGAAGAGATTCAACGAGTGATTGGAGTTGACTTCCATTGACTTCAATTGCAAATTTTCTATTGGTCACAATATTCCATGTGCCTTGATGAGATTGGTCCCTTAGATTTCCTCTCATGTAGATGTCTTATCCTATCTGAGCCTTGTGTTCTATAAAAGGCTAGAGGATGCTTAATTTTATTTTAAGTTCATAATTTATGGATGTTGGAGGAGCAAAAAACTTATTTTAAGTTTTGTTCTTTTTTCTTGTTTTCTGAACCATTTTGACATAAAACTTTGTATGCACCTAGACATGAATTGATATTAGAGATTTATGGATAGCTACGTATCTAAGTATCTTTTGTAGCTGGTTTTGTAAGTTCGGTTGAACAAGATTGTATGTTGTGTCGTTTAAGGGTGTATACAAAACCTATTCAATATCCATCAACAAAACCCCCCCTCTTTAAAAGCTTGCACCGCTTTATACGTAGTTGTGAAGCAATCTGGTGAAATATAAAGCAGTTTGCTCTATTTTGATTAATTCTTTGGGGCATCCATGGAGAATAAGTGGGAGAAATTTTTATTTTTCAGTATTTTTTATGTTTTGCTTTAGATTAGATGTTTAATATTTTAAAAATGTTCCAAAAATATAAGTGAATGGAAATAGTTTTGTTGAAAATCTTTTATTTTCCATAAAATTGTTGAATGCTTAATACTAAATTTACTTAAGTGATAGCAAAGAAATTGGTGATGATTTTTGAAATCTAATGTCAAATCTATTGGTTTCATGAATTCCAATTTTATCCTTTCAATTTGGAAAGTTGATCTAAAGTGTTCAAAGAAATAATACATAAATATATATATGTGTGTGTGTGTGTATGTGAACGACCCGTTAAAAGAAACAACAATTGTCACATCATTACCCGAGAGTGACCCTAGTGCAACCATGACCTGGTTATCGAAGACTTGGGATTAAATGAAAGTCAATCTTTGCTCTATAAATGCAAAATTTTCTCTTAGGTTGTCTTTGTTTCATATCTTTCAAGAAGGATAGGCTCTTCATGGTCTTTTTTGTGGAGATTTTATTCAATTTTTTTACTACGAGTACAACCGTTGTCAATAGAATCCATGGGAGGCGGTTAAGCCATGTCATGAACCTGAGTGTTGTGTTGCATAGCACAAGGAGACCAAGGGTGCACACCTTGCAACAACCCCCCCCAATGCAAGCGAGGGGTTCAAACTCGTGACCCAGGTTCTGATACCAATTATTGCACAAACGGTTATCGTTGCACCCAAAGATCGACCTTTTAATGCCCAATACAACCACTAGAGTTAATGAATCCACGAGAGGCAGTTAAGCCATGTCACAAACCTGAGCATTGCACTACACAACACAAGGATACCAAGGACGTACACCTCACAACAATCAATACCTCTTAGAAATATGAAAACCCTCAGGGAAAATGTTGCCTAGAGAAGACTACCAAAAGGCTAGAAACAAATTAACTTTGATGGGGCAGCTAAAGGAAATCCTAGGCCAGCTGGTTGTAGGGGAGTGTTGAGAGATGAGGAGGGAAGGCTTATAGTAGCAATGGAAGTTCCATTGGGAACTCATAAAAATCACCTAGCTGAAGCAACAACCACTTTCAATGGCATTAAATTGGCCTTTGATAGTGGATTTAAAAAAGTGTGGATCAAAGAGGACTCACTTAAAAAATATCATAAGGTGTCTACACAAACTTCATCCCCCTAGTTGGTCGATTGAATCATTAATATATTTTTCTCTAGAAATGATTAAATCCTTTAATGATGTGAAGACAACTCACATCTTGCGAGAGGGTAATCAGTTGGCTGATTTCTTTGCCAATGAAGGGGTGAGAAGCCAAATATTTAAATCATGGGATGGGTACTTGTCAGTACCCTTCAAGTCCCTTTCCATTTTGAATTATGATGCTAAGCATGGAAACTAAGGAGGGATGGGACGTGGTGTTAATGACTATCATCCACCTCACAGTTTTATGGGTAAACATGAGTCTACCCTTTGTTTCAATCTGGAGATTAGGAAGTTTTTGGAGATTGTATTTTAGGAACTCCTCTATGAAGATGGGTGGCAACCACAGTCGTTTCGAGCTGCTCTCTTGCAACATGATTTGAAGGAAGGCCAAGGTTTGAAAAATTTTGGAGGAAGGAGGGCTCACCCCTATATGGAGTCACTTCATGGATTTGATCTCGAAGCTTCCAAACTCTTTATTAAAGGGTGGAGAAACAAAACCCTATCTGTGAATGGTATTGAGTTCACTATTTATGAGGAGGTCATTGCACATATCTTTGGGCTTCAAATGCATGGTCGTAAGTTATTCAAAGATCAAAAATAAAATGAGGAGGCTTTGAAATTAGTTTTTCAAAGAGAATGAGCGCGATACGATGGTAAAGTTATCCTGCTAGGGATATGACAGGCTATCCATCAAACCCATTTGGGCTAAGATTGCTGAGGTTATTATGTGCTATATCACTCTTGAGCGAAGGTACAACACAATCCTTGGAGTTCACTTTAACTTCCTTAATCATTTTAGGAATACAGTTCTTGTTTATTTTCTATTTGATCTTCTTGCTTAATTAGATTCCTCTATGAAATAGCATAGGAAAAATCCTACGCTTCAGTTTTGCATGAGGGTTTGGTTCTATTAATTATAGAGTATGTCAAAGCCCAAACCCTAGTGAAGTCTTCAAAAGGTAAGGGAAATATTGAAAAGAAACAAAATACTAAATTTGTGCAGTATTCTGTTATGAGTTATGAATCTCCTAAAGAAGTTGAAGATGAGGAGTGGCAGGAAATAGAAGTTGGGGCTGACTCAGTGGAAGTGTTATCTTCCTCCCCTTCAGATGCAGAAGTGCACAGGAAAAGGAACACTTCTACAAAGAAAGCCCTCTAAAAAATGCCAAGAAGGCTATCTCATGGGTGGAAGGCTCCCAAACTAGAGATGAGGTGGGGTGCAAAGATCAAAGGTGGTGCAAACAACATTCTACTTCTCATGGAGCTGAAGGTGGTAAAGGTAAGGAGAAGGTTGGAGAGGATACATTTACAAACAAAGATAATGCTAGAATGCAAATGGGCCACTCCCCATCGAAAGGCCCGTCGAAGGATAGAATCGATGTTGTAAATATTCACCCTCTTGGAATATTTCTCCTATTTGCATGTTGACGGGGAGAAAATTTATGACATTCTAGGGGTTGCTAGAGAAGGTGTGATGAGTAACTTCAGACTGGCCAAATGGTTTCTTCTGGAAATAAATAAAGTTAATGTCAAAGCACATGGGTTGCAAGAAAAGGTTGCTAATGAGGATAGTGGTCAATCTACTTATGGGCTCAGGGATTTAAAGAAATGGGTTGTGGTTGTTGAAGACTCCATCAATGAGCTAAAAATGGATTATGAAAACAAAATGCAACTTGGAAAAAAAGATTCAAGAGATTAACTCAAACATTGAGAAACTCTTGAAAATCAGTCAATGTTCAATCAAGAATAGTGCAGAAGCACTAAAGATCCTCATGAAAAAATTAAAGGTGCTTAAAGAAGAGAAAACGACTGGTGTGAACCCTAGCAACAATAAAATGAAGGAGCAGTCAGAAAAAGAAAAAAGGTAAAAAGTCATTAATAGGGGGTGAGAAAGGACCCAATGCTCGTACTCATGGGGGTAAGAAAAAAACCCTTGAAGAAGAAAATAATGAGTTGTTGACCCTGGTTAGTCAACACTACAACCAAGAAATGGAGGTGGTTGACACCCTTAAAAATATGAAATAATATATTTTCCTTTTAGTTGCTTTTAGTTTATTGATGTTTCATTGTTGGTTGGTTGTGCCTCTATCTGTTTGTGAAATGTTTTGTTGTTAAGGGTTTTGGGTCCCTTCAAAACTTGTTTTTCATACAATTAAATTAATAGCTATGTGAATAGTTGTTAAGTGATAATAAAAATGCTAAAAGGTAGTTGAACTGAGTTGCCTCTTAGATAAGATGAGTTGAACAATATTTAGACATAAATTAATTGGTTAATAATAGTTAATTAAAAGTTCTATGGTAAAAATAATAGTTAGATAAAGTTAATTTCCTTGATTTACTTGATTATTTGTTAATTAGAGTTGATTAAGATGTTTGCATGGAAAAACAATAGTCTTGGGTTGTGGGTTCGCTCCCCATTGGTCTCGAATTCGACTCCGCTCCTGGGTTTAAGAGGTAGGACTTCTTGTAGGCAGTGGCTCCCACCCGTAGGGGACTAGTCTCACCCTAGCTCACCCTAGGTGCCCAAGATACGGGTTGTTGGGCTGAGTCATGGGGATACCCCTGTTGTAAAAAATAAATAAAAAATAGTCAAACAAAATTAAAATTTCTTAATTTATGAGTTTACTAAAATACTTGTTTTAGTTTTTTTATAATTTTTTTGGACAAGTTAAAGAGTCAAGGATGAAGATAACTACTTCTTTGTCTTAGTTAATTTCTAAGATAACTCTCTTATTTGAATATTTATGTGGATAAATTATTTTTTAATTATTTTAAAAATTATTTGTTACACCAGTTAATGAAATAACTTCTCATTTAAGATTTGTAAATTAAAAATAATATTATTAAAAAATAAAAAATGAGAAAAACAAAGTTATAAATAGAATGGAGAAAAGAAAAATAGCAATAAGTATTAGAAGGTTATCAAGAGAAGATTTGTTAAGAGTGAGTATTTAGAGGGTAAGAATAGAGAACAAGACAAGACTCGAACAAAAAGGAAATTTACAATTTCTAGGTTGGTAGTTCGAATAAAAAAAATGGTTTTCTTAGGGATTAAGGTAAATAAATTTTAAAATATATTTAAAAGTAATTTTTCTTATTCATTATTAAAACAAGTTTTACATTTTGTAGGGTAAATTGAAATATTCAAAATTCTTGTAGGTTTACAAGTAAAAAGAAAGAAAGAAAATTTTAGGAACAATTTTATTGAAATTTCTAATTTTGAAATTAAAATAAAATAAAATAACCATTTTAACAATTGTCAAATTTTACTTTTAATAAAATTAATTTAAAATATATATCTCATGAAAAATATTATATATGAATATAGCTATAAATATAAATATATATTTATTTTATAAAAACATATATATGTTAAATTAAAAAGATATATAGAAATAATTAACATAATTAAAAATTATTTAATTAAAGTGGTTGAAAGAAGGCAATGATGTGGGGAGTAGGCGCGTGGGTGGATCAGGCAAACCTAGAATGGTCAATTGGGGAGTCGAGGTGAGTAGCAATCCAAGAGTCACGAGGAGAGGAGATGCAGAATATGAAGGAAGCAATCAAGGAATGACATCATAAAGCAAATGATATTGAAGGACATCAAAATCAAATGGGTGGTAGGTTTCGACATGGAAGATACATCAATACCTATGGAAACAACGAATGGAGAAGATGGGACAAATCAAAGCATTTATTTGATCACAAAGCCAAGTTCACAGATTATGACTAGGTGGAAAGATTAAGAGAGTGAGGATGAGGATGAGGATGAGGAAATGTGTGAGTAAATTTTGTGCATAAAAGAAAGCAATTTAAACACAAAATTGAACTACACAAAAACCAAGCAAACACTTAGTTAAGGCATAAGAACCCAAACAAAGCATAAAATAATATCCATTAATTCTATGTTAGACTCCTCATTGCACAATGAAGTGGTTTTTTCCAATTTGATTTCATTGATGTGTGCACACTTTGATAGCTTAAAATTGCATTCTTGGTTGATGTTGAAAATGGCTTCGATGAGGTTGGACTTATAAATTTTTTGTTGAGTGGGTCAATGGTTAGGATTGATTGGGAAGAGCAATATCTACGGTTGCTTGAGATCTCCCAAGCATGGAAGATGCGAGAAGTGTCAAATAGTGGTTGTATGAGATGGAGGGAGAGGGATTAAGGTAAGAATAAATGGTGGAAATTCTCCTTGGAATAAGTGGAAGGATAAGATGGAAAGGGTACTTGGGAGTATCGTTGAGGGATGGGAAAGATCTTTGACCCATTTGATATGGTACCAAGGCCATGCCACATGTACAAAGGCCCATCCCTTGTGTACAAAAGGCCTATGCCTTTGTACACATGTGGGAATGTAAAGGATTATAGGGGAGTTGACTAGGATTAGGTTATGCAAGTGGGGGATTAATGGGTTAATTGGATTATCCTACTTAGTGGAATGCATAAGAAAATAGGAATTAAATAAATAGATATATTTATTTAATTTTTTAGGAAAGGGACATAGGACTTAGGTAAATAAATAATTAGATTTATTTACCTAAGGACGACTATTAGAAGGTGATTTAATGATTTAGGCTAGGAAATAGATGCAAGTAAATAGTGATGAATAGTGATTTTATGAATTAAATAATAAAATATTATTTAATTAATAAAACAATGGAAGTGGGATAATTAATTGAATAATAAGTGTTGTATTCAATCAATTATACAAGAAATAGTTGGATAATGACAATGTGTCAATTTTAGATGTCTACAAAACATATAAGTTTATTTAATTTTATTATGGAAAGTATAATTAACATTAATTTTCTATTACATAATAAACATTAAACAAGATTGAAACTAAACCATTCACAATGCTTGGTATTCATAATATCTAGTTCATGTTTATGGGTAATGCCATTGAGATGAACTATTACATCTATAACCTAGCATAAATACAACAATGATGTATGCGACATCATTCCTATAAATCATCAAGGAGTAATAAGGAATCATCTCGATATTAAATCCAAGGATTGAGAAGTCTTCCTTGGATAACTAGCATTGGTCTACCATTAAAAAGTGAATAAATTATTAGTTTGTATTTTATATTTTTGTTTCCATAAAAAATTAAAGAGATTTTACTCAGGGGGAATACATTTGTTAGATTAGTTTATTCATTCATAGTAAAAAATAATTAAAGAAAAAAATCATTTAATTAGATGTATAAACCTTAATCAAGATGACTAAATACTCGATTAGGCCTAGAATTAGAATTTAATAGTAAACAAGTACTAGTCAATGAGACAAATATTTAATGAATTAATGCTTCCCTTTGTGGGTAGTAGTTATGCTAGAAATTGGGTCTTCACTACCCTCTACCTTTACTAGATAGAATTTACTTCCCTTCTTCAATACGTTATTAGATTGCATGGTTGAGATAATTTGCACCATTACTAATGTTAGAGTCACTCAAAAACTCAAGCTCCCAGGATCACTTGCAAAATCAAAATAGCCTTCCATAAGAGAGAAAAACAAGAGCATAAAGTTGCAATAATAGATGCAAAATGATATTATATCAAATATGATCCTATATGATGCTATGCAATCCCATGCAATACAATTCCATACAAAATATGCATATGAGACCTTGCTTGCATAAACAAGGTTGTTAAATAGGACCATCTAGGATGATGAAAAGTGTCTTAATCCTATGTCATGTGACAACTAGGGGATAAGATCACATGTCAACAAAATAATTTTAATAGAAAGATTCATAACTCACTAAGTAAACTTAACATGTGAAAATGTGTGAGTATTGCATGACTAGGAACTAGTTAGGTGATGTACCTTAGTCACACTATGAAGGGGAAAATTGAATAAGAAACACTCATGATCACACCAGCACCCCCCTAAAGTGCAACTTAGGGATAATGATTACCAAATTCAAATAACATAAACATGCAAAGATGGGTACCAACTACTAGGCCATGTTAGGTACCCATGTACAAATTCAACCTCTCACAAATGAAGAAAAAGAGAAAACCCAATGGAGACAAAACTCCAAAAAAAAGAGAAAATACAAAAAAGGTTCTCTAGAAGATGTGAAGTACAAAAACCCATGTGAGGAAAAAGTTCCCCCATAAGAAAGAAGAAGAGATATCATGGATCCCCTCTCAATGTAGAATCTATGACAATGGTAGGTGCTCAAAATTGAATGTAGAAGATGGTCCAGTATCATAGAAAAGCATTCCTCTTCTTAGGAAGAAACAAAACCAAAGGTGTATGGATGATGCCTTCCCATTAATGAAAGGAATATGAGGGAAGAAAAATCGAGATGAATGGGGGTCTCTGAAAATTGTTCAAGTGTCTCCATGTTGATGCTAAAATTTGCCACTACCAAGTTAGATGTTCTAGGGCACACTGATGAAAGTGATGTTGGAGATTAGGATTGCACCCACAAACAAGCTGGGCTTGTTTGATCCTACCTCAACATGGAAACACTCTCTAGTTTGTGGGTAAACCAATTGGTGAGAGCGAATCTCCAGATCAGGGCTGGTTCCCTTTAGATAATCACCTAAAGCTATGAAATTTCTGAGGAAAAGGGGAGAGAAAAACCAAAAATAGAAAACTACAACTAAAGATGATCAGTAAGAAATTTGTGATTTTGACAAAAACCTTACTCACAACACCACTATCACAAAGAAAATTTGTTCTCACAATCCACCTTAGGACACCTAGCACATAAGTATTTTGCATAAAGATCCTGAACAATGAATACAATATGTAACCTGCACTATTTGCCACCCTTGACTACAACTCACAATAATAAGACTAAGAAGGATATGTTAATTGAGTCACAAACAAAATTAGATTATTACAGTGAGCCCATGACAAGAAAAATAGAAGGAAAAATTTGGTGCTTTATTGTAAATGAAGGAGCCAAAGCATCAAAACTTGATTCAAAAGTTTACAAAACTCTCTTGTAAAGCATGAGAGAGCAAGAAACTAAAAATTTGAACCCCAAGAAAATCGGGTTTTCTTCAATACATAGCCAAAAGTGACCATCAAGTGCCAAAATAGAAAAATCAAGCTCACTGCCTCCCCAAAAGGAAAGCCAATCTGCATTTTTGAGCTCAAGAAAAAGCCTGGAAAGTTATTCTCCAAAACTGCTCCAAATTTCCCCATGAAGATGTAAACTTTCCATTTTCAAGGTGTCCATCCAAACAGCCTCTCCAAAATAGGTGCAAACAACCAGAACTGAAAATAGAAACTTTAGTTTTCCACCTTCTCTCTCAATCCGCGCAAGAACTCAAAATAGAAAGTTTTGGTGCATCTTAATTTCATTTTGAAATAACAACTTAACCAAGAAATCTATAGAAACTTGCTTAATTAGTTGTTTTACAATCTTGCAATTTTAAAATAGAAATCCCCTTTTGTTACATTTGATTTTCTCCTAGTTTTGCCTTCAAATCTTGCCTCTTTGAACCTTAGTTATATTGATTTTTTACATTCAATTTTTGCAAAAAATCAACACATTACATTCGATGTTCCCTTACATGATTGATTTTTATATAAAAAATCATAAAAATGCTTGCCCTCATTTACTTAGGCAATTTTTTTTAATGATCTAGAGTCATCTTTTGGTTTCCACAAGCAACTTGGCATGAAATTTTCTCTAAGGCAAGAAGACGGCTACCCTAGAAGGGGACATATGCATAACATGTGTTTGATTTTCTAAAAAAATCAAAGGAAAATAAAAAATAAGCCATAGGCTTATTGGCCTAGGCAATGGCACAACATGTGAAAACGAAATTAATGTGATAAAAATTACATGAGGCCAATCATAGGGTTAAACCCTAAACAAAAAAAGGCCTTTGAAATATTGAATCAGCCGATCATTTCCACTATTGGTCTTTTGGAGAAAGACATGGCTTTGCTGCACTGCCAAGGAAGGATTTAGGGTTTTTCCTTTGAAGCCACCATCGAGCTCCTTCCTCTTTGAATTTGTGTGTATTCAGCCTTCTATACTTATGGTAAGCTTTTGACTCGCTTATTTGTGCTTTTATTGGCTCATTTGATGAGGAAAAATGGCCCTTTGGTCGCAACCACCACTTTATTTTGATGCATTTATTTGTTCTTTTCTGTGTTGTTCCCTTCGCCATCCTTATGGCCAACCATGGTGACATTGTTTGGAGATTTTCTTGAGGCATTGGCCGTGGAATTGTTGTGTTTCTCCACTTTGCTACAGAAGGTAAGCTTTGCTATTTCTCCATTCATGAGCATTTCCCTCTTAAATAAAGCTTATCCAAGCTTTGTCTTGCAAAAATATGAACATTGTGAAGAAAATGTTAAAGGCCATTGTATAGGCCACGACCCCCTTGTGTGTTCTCCTTCCTTTTGCTGAATGAATACCTATGGGCTCGACCCACAATGTGCAAATGGTATTATTGTTGAATGAAAACATTTTTTTCAAATGAAAGCTTTCGATTTCTAGGTTTTCAAAACCCTTATGGTTGTGGGCTTGTAGCTTCATTTTCACCATTTTGGATGCATCAAAACCAGGGCTCGAACCCTCGACCACCTCCTTTGCATTCGTATTGTACTTTAAGCATAAACCCTAAGTGGGTTTTGAGGCTTATGAAGAAAATTTTGCTCTCTTAGGCCACGACCATGAGAGTTTCATTGTGTTGGTTGGCATCTATTTATGAGCTTGACATATCTTGTCTTTTGTATTTTGAAGCATTTTAATGAAACAAACATGGATTTAGGGCTCGAGCTGGGCATTTTCACTTGCCTCCATCATGGAACCCTAAAGTTCTGTAGCACAAACTCACTAATCTAAAAGAAAAAAAATCTCATTCTTCTCAGGCTCAACACCTACAGCTATGGCCATTTTGCTTGTCTTTATCATGCAAATTCCTCTGAACTTAAAGATTATTTTTCATTGCATTGCTTGTTCGTTTTGCAAAATACATAGAACTCATTCTCATTTGACACCCTCCCAATGACTTATAAAGCAAAAAAAAATTTCATACCTTCATGTATCTTTTGATTGTATTGTTTACATGCCACTATTACGCTGTTTATATTCACTTGCACACAGAAATTTGTTTTCAAATGCATTTTTCTTTGATATGCTTCTGGTTTCTCATCAGGTAATACTTGCTTTCAACCACTATGATACTATTGTAGGCCACTTGAGTGTCATTTTGTTCACTTGATGCCTCCATTAAATGCATTCGAGATTTTCAAAACATGCATATTTCACATTTCTCCCACATTTTTGTGTTGGATCAATGTTGTTTTATCTTGTACCATTCATATTTCAGTGCTCTTTGAATCCATTGTTAGCAATGTCACCTTTTTCTCTTCAAACAACAACCTTATGATGTGAATGCAACAATTGCATGGAAGGTTTTGAAAAAGGAAACCCTAATTATTTTTCTTGCTTCATGTGTAATGGATGATTTAAATGAGGCAATTGTGTATGCATGTTCACTATCACCTCTTGTGATGATGCACTTGACTACAATTCACTTGAGCAATGGATCACCTATGATGTTCATTTCATTGCACTTGAATTGACTATCTTAGGTGGTCACTTGTTTGAGTCCTTTTGGCACTTTATGATGCATTTATTTGATGGATGTCTTTCCTTGAGCATTTTTGAATTTTTTTCTTTATTAGTCCCTCTTTGAATGCTTGAAGGATAGCATGCCAAGTCTCAACCCTTGTGGGATCCCATTTTACACCACATGCTTTATGATATTCAATCTACATTAGCAGTATGGCTTGTCCTATACCTGCACATGGAAACAAACAATGTTAGATAAAAACTAATATATTATATTAATGTTTCCCCCTTGACTCCTGGCACACTTCTTGTTCTTGCATCTTTAGTTGTTTCAATGTATCATTAGCAACATTCTCCATTATTGTTGATAATTCATATAGGAATTCTCATAGTTGGAGCTCTAACAACATCTTTATCACCTCTTGCAGATTTATTTGGGGCTTGAGGACAAGGATAGTGCACCATTCCAGAATCATCTCGAAGACTTACAGACAATGATGATTATGTTCACTCTTATGTTTCTTATTTCTTTTCCATCTTCAATAGTGTAGAATGCCTCTGTTGCTACATTGTCACAACTATTTCCCACGACTTGTGTGGGACCCTGATTTTCCTTTTTACTCCAATGAATATAATTGCAAAATTTGTAAATTACTTGTTCCAATTCTATATTTTATCAATGAATGAAACATTATGAATGAATCAAGCCCTTGTTTTGCATTTCATTCAATATTAAATGCTGCAATTGATATATGGCAACTTGAAAGCACATTGCATTTCTTTTAAACTAAAATTTTCAAATGTTGCAATGGTTAAAACCAGTAGAAGTAAAACTGAAATCCATCACCTTAATGAATGAACTCTTAAACAACCAACTCCATAAATTTTGAGCTAGGGTAAAAAATTTGACAAGTGACAATTTCAAAATCTAGTAGAGATAAATGAAGAATAGGATCCAAAGACTCAAGTACCTTCTCTAAAGACAAAGATTTCAACTCCAAATGTTTCTCAAAAGTATCCACACTCATTTCAAAATGTGATGAATGATCATGTGGAGAAGAACAAGAGGGTTTGAATGTTCCCTCACAACAATTGAAGAAGATTCATCTTCATCTTCATCGAAGATGAATGCAATCAATGGTGTCTTCCAAATCTAAAATATGGGACTCTACAAAAAAAACTTGCAATGTCTATCATGTAGTCACACCAAGCAATCATATTTGGAAGACAATGTATATCACATGTAGCAATGAATGTAGCAACACAAGCATAATAAAATACAATGGTTATGGAGGATATGGAATACAAGACTCAAGAACTAGATCGCATGTAATAATAGTTCAAGTAGCCAAATTTCTCTTCAAAATCATGATCCACACTTGTGTGATCAACATCCAAAGGATCAAAGCCATCATCAGGAGAAAATTTGAAAAGGTGTATAACTAAGGTGCATGATAAACCACCCTAGTATCAATAATATCTCTACTCTCCAAGTCTCTAATGATAACTAAATTAGGAGTTAATTCCATAGTCTTCCCTACTCCACCATGGGTAATCTGATAGATGGAAAGGAGATTGTTTGACAAATGAGATACACACAAAATATCATTAGTTTTCTCCCCAATATCATTGGATCTGTTTCCAATTATATTAATGTATGTATTGTTTCCCATCAAAATAGGTGACATAGCACAAGGATCAAAAGAAGAGAATATAGATTGTGTAGATGTCATATGATGAGATGCTCCTAAATCTAGAAGCCACCTTTTTGATCTAAGCCTTGCTAATGCACAAAGAGATTTTTCTTTATTTTTGTCTGATGTAGAAGAAAAACCTACATGGTATTTTTTTCCTTATTAGACTATTTTGAAGAAGTTTATTTAGAAATTCTAGAAGGTAGATCAATGTGGTTCTTTTTAAGAAGATTTTTTAATTCATCAATATCCTTATAACTAGAATGTTCTTCATGTCCCTGAGTGTTCTTGGAACGTGCACAAGTAGGCTTCGCCTTCTTAGATGATTTCTATTTGGAAGAGGATTTGTTTCGTGCTTAATCTGAATGTGGATTATTCTTTAACTTTTTAAGTTTTTATCAAATTGTTCTAACTCTTTCTCCTAACTAACCAACAAAGCCTGAGCTTGAAATGAGTTTTTGAGACCCACAAAAAGAAGTTTGTGTTGCTCATGTATTAACATGTTAGAAAAAGTTGCAAATAAATATTCCGTATATGAAGACCCCATAATTAGCCTATGAGTATGGAAGCTAAAAATAAATTATGCATAATTAAGACCAAGTTTGTTCAATGCATTATAAACCAACTGATTTTTTTCTCAATTGTACATGCCTTACATTGATTTCTTAGATCATTAACATTAGCGACATAATCTTGGATGTTTTCAAAGTTCTTTGGATTGAGCCTCATCAATTCATTACCGATTTTATATTCTTTTACTTCATTTGTTGTGTCATATAATGTTTTTGATTTGTTCCAAGCATCATGATTTTTTTTACATGATTCAATTCAAAACAATAAATATAGTGAAACAAATCCACAAAGATATCCAATATTTTTTTCATGATTAATCATCCATTTTATTTATTTTTATCATCTCTTATAAGTTTGGAGACCTTTTTCTCAACATATAAAGAACGACCTAGATTCATTAAGGTATTTTATGCATGTTGATGCAAGTTAAATAGTTATATGTTGTTAACAAAGGAACCTTAGAATGATCCATAGAAAAAAAGAACACAATAAAATAGATCAAAAGAATGCACCAAGAGACCCCCCCCTCCCCAAACATTCAATCAATAATCCCCCTAAAAGTATGATTTGGAACTTTATATGTAGTGTGATTAAATGCCAAATATGGTTTCCAAAGTTTACAATGTCAAGATAAACCAAATATGGGAAAATACATTAATATCTTAGAATGATAAGCTCAAATTGAAACTATAATTTCCCAATATGATCTAGATTGAAAATAATGCCTTCCAAAAATAATAAAACTTCTCTAGGTGTCAGTATGTCCAAGTTATCAACTAGAATGCAAATATGCATGAATCTAAATAAAAGATAATTGGGGCTAAATCTAGAAAAATTGCATGGATAGAACTATATATCTCCTCAATACCTTTCTAATGCTACAAGAATCACAAAAAATAGATACGAAAGAAAAAAGGTATGAGTTTAGAGGTCCAAAAATGAAGATTTGACTTCAATCAACAATTAAATTCACTTATAGAAAAATCTAGAAAATGGCTTGCACCACTATGAAATGCTCGAAACCAAATTTTTGATGATATCTCATTCAAAAAACTCTGACAATCGAGGCAAAAGTTATGCAATTTTTTTAAAAGGGCTCAATTTGGCTTGTAGGCACAACCCTTCTAGCAAAAAATAGCCTCGGATTCATCCTGCACAAAAATATGGCATATTCTATATCAAAATTCATTTATTCAACCTTTTGGACTCAATGGAAGGGTCCATTTGGGTTGAAATTAATCCAATAAAAATAAGTTCACCAAATATGAGATTCAAACCCATATATATTTGGCCTCACGTGTACAATTTGGATAAAACAAAAGGTAAAAACAACTTTCTTAGCACCTTAAACTCAATAATGAGCTTGTATTTGCACTAACAAGTTCCAAAATGTACCTACAATAGAAACCCACAAAATGAACCCCCCCCGAAATTGGTATTTCTATCAAATTTTTATTTTCCAAGTAACCATTTGATACACGAGAAGAGTATACTCAACTTTTCAAGATCCACTAAGATTTGCAACCTACAAAAAATTTATGCACAAATCACCCTAAAATCTGAGGATATTTATAGATCTAGAACTTTGATACCATGTTAGAGTCACTTAAGGGCTCAAGCTCCTAGGATCACCTACAAAACCAATATATCCTTCTACAAAAGAGAAAAGTAAGAGCATAAATTTACAATAATGAATGCAAAATGATATTTATCAAATGTGATCCAATATAATGTTACGTTATCCTATGCAATACAATGTCATACAAAATGTACATATGTGACCTTGCTTATATAGGAACGATTGATAAATATGACTAATTAGGATGATAACAAGTATCTTAATCCTATGTCATGTGACAACTAGAGGATAAGATCACATGTCAACAAGATACTTCTAGAAAGATTCACTCATTAAGTAAAATGAACATGTGAACATGTGTGAATAAGACCTAACTAGGAACTAGTTAGATATTGTACCTTGTTCACATTATAAAGACGGAAACTAGATAGGAAACAAAAATTCACACTAACAATTAGTTTCAAGATTCCTTGAAGTACCACTAGTTTCACTTAATCATTTAAACACAATATTCTTATGATAACAATCCAGCTTAGCTTGGTGCTTCTTAAACCAATCCATCCCTAGGATTAGTTCATAATATCCTAACTGAGTGACTTATAAATTTACCTTATTCTTTATAACACCTAGATCAAATTTGGCTTCCCATAAAAATAATTTGATCTTTTGATTTTTAACAGACCCAAAATCTACCTCCATCTCCTCTCGACTTTGATTTTTATGACCAATGTTACATTTTTGTATCAAAATTAGAGAAATAAAGATATTTGTGGCTCCTAAATCTGCCAAAATAGAAATAGGTTGGCCATGAAGAGTACCTTGAAGCTCTATGAGCAAGCGTCGATGGCTTGACAATTATCCATAGTGGAATAAATTTAAGCAATTGGATTAGTGGCTTATTTTGATACTACAGGCACTCATTTTTGTAGTAGTCACCTCCACATATCCAACATCCATCCACCAAACCCACTCTTTTGACTTCATTTTCTCTCGAGGGATTGACCTATGCAACTTGCCTTATTTTTTTTGCCTTTTGTCTTTCATGTTTCTCCATCCTTCTATCCCACAATTCCTTCTATAGTTTTTACCTCTTTTAAATATTTAAGAAGTCTTATCTATCAATGTATTCTCTTGGAATTCCCACTTTGTATTGCTAAATTAATTGGATGAATGGGACTTTTATTTTTGTTCCTGCTTGGTTTTTTATTTGTCTTCAATAATTAGGGTTACTTCAACAACTTGGTTCAAGATTTTGGGTCAAGTAGTGATCATGGTTGCAAATAAAAGGTTCATATTCAAACCTAAGATAAATTTGTTTACATAGTCCTCTTTTTCCTTCATATAGAGGACATGGAAATGTAGGCCCATGAACTTAGTCTTATACTCTACTATCGACATTCCCCTTGGCGTAATGAGTACAATTTTTTCATCTTTAATCCCAATGATGAGTCGATAGGTACTCCTTATGGAATCAATTTGTAAACTTATCCCAAGTCAACTAGCTTAAAACATACTTTTTAATCTCCACTAGGTGATCCCACCATAGTGATGCTTCTCTTTCTAGCTAGTAGATGGAAATTCTAGCTTTTTATTAGAGTTCAACTCTTGTAACCCAAAATACTTATTCATCTCGATCAAATATGCTTTAGTTGCATCTCCACCTCCTGTCTCATTGAACTTAGGAGCTTACATTTTCTTCAATTCTATAATCCATGGGTCATTTCCCACTCCTCCTTGATGCCCTTCTAGTGAACTAATATAGGTGGGAATTCTAGAGCTAATTTCATAATCTTTATTGTAGGACTGTTAAGCTCTCTAATCATATCCTTAGTTCCTATGTCTATGTTATGATTGGTCCCTTACTATCTTGGTCTCATAAATTCCTTAATTTGTTGCTATTGCGATGATATTTTCATGTGAAGGACATTCATCTCATGAGCTTGTAATTCCTCTGACATAGCAAGAGGTGGCGACAATGCACTCCTACTTGCATGTAAAATTTTAGCAAGACTAGAAATTGCTCCCCTCCTTAAAGTCCTCTTCATGATGGTTATAAATTTCTTTTGCAAGGGAGAAGAAAATATCATTTTAATTTACATTATCAACCCATATTCTAAAACATTCGAAAAACCTAACTTCAATTGAAATCCTTAGTATCATCATCATAAAGTGTAAATATTTCATAGTTTCTCATTAATAGTTACTAGCTTTACATAAACATAATGATGGTTATTTAATATTATTTCATAGTCATAGACATAGTTTCCAATTACATAGAAATATTTAATCTTCAATTTTTTCCTCTTTCGATGTTTTTGTAGCTACAAACAAGCTAGTGTGCACATAATTGTATTCTACAATTGTTTTGGTTTGGTAAACTCATAATAATAGCCTTCCTGAGCATGGTTTTTTGTACTACATACCTAGAGATACCATACATTGGTTAATACCTACATGTATGGTGTTCCTTGCCTAGTATGTAAACTTGGATCACAGTGAATTGATACTATAAACAGTGGCCACTTACACTACTTTGGCCAAAGAATTCAACACCCAATACTTCGAGTGTAGGTCATATATTCACCCACCCTTAGCTCGATTTGGTATTTGACCATTCATACTCTTTACAATCATGATATACATTCCATTTAAAAAAAGTGATGATATAACCTATTAACTAACTAGGTTACACCCTTTCCCATGAATTATTCTAACCCCAAGAATAACCAAGATAACCATACATGCATACATACTAAGTGATCAACTAGGTTACCCCCTTTCCCATGGATTAACCTAACCCCAGGAATAACCAAGCTAATCACCCATGTTCAAACTGGAATTTCCATTAAAGTACTTCAAGACAATAACATAAATCATACTTCACAATTCATACAACATACATATAGCCTTAACAAACTAAGTATAGTTCCAATAGTAATATAACCACACAAATTCCCATATTAAGTATATATGTATATTCCAAATAAAAAGGTTTCACCAAATCAAGACTCTATCAAGAATCATGCAAGCTTATCCCAAACTAAGAAATAAACCACATTGATAAAAGCAAGCTTAAAATGCATTTAAAATCATCTTTCCACAAACAATGACATTTATAGGAAAATAACATGTGAACATAAAGAAATTAGAGAAATAAAAATCAACATGCCTAGAATTATAGCTCCAACTAATATTATTGCTTTCCAAACTCAACCTCCACAATCATGCTTGCTACTCCTTTTGAGCTCAACCTATCTCCAAACTCTAGTCTCTTCACAAAGAACTCTCAACAATTGGAATTTAATCAAACAACTCTCTTTCTCACAAAAGCTCTCAAAAATACACTTGCATAGAAAACTACAAAAAAATAACGAATAAAGAAATTAGAATGAATGAGTGTAACAAAAGGTAGAGAAGCTACCTCTATTTATACTTAAAACTGAGCAACTTAATGCTATAAATAGGCTACTCAATTCACCACCTTTTCTCGTCTTGTTGCCACCACTCAACAGTAAGACTAATTCCTCCTCTAAATGCATCAACTTAGCCATCTAAAATGAAATGTGGCTGCTTCAAACTCTCAATAGGAAACACATAAATAGTCCAAATGTTTCTAGCCGCATAGAATGGATGAGTCGCCCCTATTCAAGTGACACAATCATTCTTTTATTGAGTCAAAGCAAAACAAAACATATCTACAAGTTTCCTAATTGTTATGCAAGTCGACTACCCACATGAGCTTCAACCATCTTTGCTTTGACAAAGTTTGCATACTTATTTTCAGCTGAGCATGGGTTTTAGACTTCTATTTACTTCATTCTTCCTTACATGGCACTACTTACTTTACACCTTGACATGCTTATGCGGGGGTTAAAATATCAACAACTTTAATATATATTGAAATGCCTTAGCATAGTGTTGCTTATGTGCTTTATAAACTTTAGAAATAATATTCATGTTTGCATAAGGTTTACACTCTTGAATTTATGCACTAACTTATTCTCATCTTATGCGTTGGTTTAAAACTCATTTCATGTGCTTTATATGCACAAGTATTCAAATTATGTTGGATTTTTTCTAAGCTAATGGCCTTTACAAGACTCACACTATATATATGGGCTATGTTTACTTTGTAAACATTTCAAAATGCATTCACTATTATATATATAATAATATATATATTATAATGTTATCATTATATATATATATATATATACATAAAATCATTCTTTGATATTTAAATATATTCACAATTATATATGATAATATATATACACATATATATGAATATGTATATATAGGTACATATGTGATGAGGGCGCAGCCCGAGACTTAGAAAATAACCCACAAACAAGAGAATAATTTTATTATTCAGAAAATTGAGCTTCTTACATGTAGAGGATCTCAAATCCCTAAGTTTTACAACACATGCAAGCTACAGAAAGCTACAAAATCACCCTTTCGCAATATGCGAGCTTGTCCCCAAAAAGTTACCCAAAAATTAGAAACCCGCCCATAAATAGAGCTCCTCTTTAGTTTGGAGCCAAAAAAACATTCAAATTTGAGTTTAGGCAGTTTGGGCCAAAAATTACAACTTGAAGTTCAAATTTCAAAAGAACATTTGCGATTGTATCTTCTAGAAAGTGCTCCAACTTCCCGGGGCCATAACTTTTGATATGGGACTCCGATTCGCGAACCGTTTGAACCATTGGAAAGGTCTCAAAGTCAATAACACGTTCAAAATATGCTACGCCAATTTTGAAAAGTTTCGTGGCTGTTCCGGGAACTCTAAGTGCCTCAAATCTAACTCGAAAGATTTTCAGGTGCAAATATGGGAAACTAAAACTGTAATATCTTTCAACCCAGGAATAGAAAATAAACCAGAATTGGGAATTTCATTGACAAAAAGGGTATCCAAAATGTAAAAACATCTAAAAAACTACCAAATTGAAATGAAACTCTTTTTTTGGGTGATGCAAGATTCCTCTTACACCACTAAATGCTCCTACATCAGACACCCAGGGTAATTTGAGAAGTGACCTCACACGGCCTCATTGAGGAAACCCAAACTACCAATCGCCTTTAGATAGCTAGGATGAATCTTCCACAGTCTTCCTCTCCATTTCACTAGATATTCTTCTATAATGCCTATTTCTCTGGTAATTCTTCCCACACGGGCTATCCAAGATTGTTTAATCTCCTCCCTTTCTCTCAAGTAGGTGCTGGAATGCTGATACTACTCCTATTGTTGGTAAGCCTCCTGCTCCACCTTCATGATACCACACAACCAAATGTTGAACACAAGGGAAATGTTGATTCCATCGTGCAACTCTCTACCTCATATGCATTCCCTGAATCATGCTTCTTCAAAATCTTACATGGACTAAATTTCTTCATCTTCAATTTATTATAGGTTCCCATGGGAAACCTTTCTTTCCTCAAGTGGACCATTGCTTCATCGCCAATCTGAAACTCCTTATTCCTCCTTTTCTAATCTGCCT